>JAAVTS010000812.1:45482-67828 GCA_022845575.1 Baylisascaris ailuri | reverse complement strand
CCCCCCCCCCCAACCCATATGAACAGAAACCCCTTTTTGAAAGTGATACCCTTATGTCGAAACTCGTTCTTAAACAACCTTTAAGGTTCTCTCTTCAGAAACACTGAAATTCTGCACAGGAAAATGCGTAAATTTTGATTTAATTCTGTATGATGCACGAAAATCATACTTTAATACCTCTATATAAGAAGCAAAGCAGAAGAAAAACGAAGCTATGACAGGTACAGAGTCATTCATGAATAGAACCCCTCCCTGAGTTAAGTATCCCTCGTTAAGGGTTGTAGAAGATAAAGCTTAAAAACTTCAAATCAAGTAAATAGAATAAATTTAATCATAATATCTGCAAACATTCATCGAACACGACAACTCTCGAAAGCATTTTAAATTAAATCATTATTTAGTAATAACTAAAGTTAAACGCTTCAAAATTGTTGATGAACTCCATCACAATCCATTATATTTATTTCTATTTAATTCAGTATATCTAATTCAATTATTACTCTATTTGAACTATTTTCAACAACTTACATTATCGACATATTGTGGTACTTCGTCAATATTATGAAATGTACTCTCATTTGGAGTTATTAAATAAAATATTGCTCTTAGATTGTGCAAGCTGAGTCTCGAAAAGAAATCATCCATTCTGCTGAAATAGGTGATAGAATCGAACATAGATAAATGTAGAATTTAAAAAAACGACCAATTATTCAGCTAAATTTGGAAAATTTGTGGACAATTTATTTATGTAAAAATTTTCATTAGAGATATATAAGCTTCAATTTGGAGGTATTATTGTGATTTTTCTCGAAACTGATTTGAGAAACGCATATAATTTCCATCAAAAAATATAAAAAATTGCAATTGAGCGGAATTATTCAGTAATAATAAATAAAAATAAAAATTCCTTTGCTAAATGAACATTGCTAGACGTAAATGATGAACTGTTGTAGAAGTGAAGAAAAAAGTAAAGTGTGAGAAATAAATAAGTGCAAATGAAGAAAAAAAATTTCAAAGTGAAGGAGAGAGAAATAAGAAAAAAAATGAGAAGTGAAAGAAAAAAATCAACCAATAAATTTCACCAAAATAACAGTTAAATAAACGACAAAAAAAGTTAGGGAAATGAGCCGACCATAAAAAAAGGTGGGTAATGAATGCTTCAATAAAATGATGGAGAACTAAAATGAAACATTATTTAGGGGAATGAACCTAAATTTGCATAAAAGAAGTAGGCATTGGTGAAAATTAAAGTTCATTGCCTCTGGGCATGCGAAGCCTGGAAGATGTGGCTCAAGGAATCAAGGACTACATTCATCGTTCACAACCATTGAGACCTCAAAGGGGAAACAGCAACCTCTCCAACGAAAGTATAAATAGCGGCTACTTCAAATTCATAGAATGAAATGAACATCACATAGTTAGCATTTGGTAATGAAGTCACACTTATTTCTCACACCTTACCCTACACCTCATCGTTTGTCAATTCACAGCTCAGTTTACAGTGATTTACCGTCATACTTATATTTATCTCTTGCCATATCACTATTATATGATAAACTCTATTCACCTTCTTGCTTTTTCCCATCTAGAAGTTCCCATCTGAAACTTACCATCCATACTTTCCCGCAACTATAATAATAAATAGGTAATAATGTCTTGTGATGAATCCAACTTTAACCTAACGCATACTTCGATGATAGGAAGTATTCTAATGACTGATGAAAAGTTGTCTACAAATGGGATATGAAACAATAACATGCCACCTTTTTAATAATATACCACCATATTAAGTTGCACAGGTATTTTCACCTGCTGAACACTTTTCTCTCAAGTCCGATCAATTCTACTGTACACATCATACAGTAGACTTGATGAGTTTATAATTTTGACAATTAGAATGAAACAACACTTAGAAAACGATAATATAAATATGAATAGCTAAATGCTCACAATAATGCCAGGTTGAGTCTAGCATATTATCATGTTTTCATGTAGATGTAAGCTGTGTATAACTAGCTTAAGTTGGCATTTACATATATATCACCATTTTCTAAATGATGCTAGTCATTTTCTGGCTTTCGATATAATGCGCTCGCTTATCTGATTTGCCTCTTTATCTGCACATCAGAATTGATGGGAATGAAGCAAGAAGTATAGCCGATCGGTTAAAACATCTGCTTGGAAAGCTGAAGGTGTCAGGTTCAGGTTCCATCTGAAAAATGCGTTTTTGCTCATCAACAAGATAGCTTAGTCAGCTTTAAATAACACTCAGTCGGCCCATTGTCAAAAATTCGACCATTGATTGACACCGATGGTGAAAGGTGGTTTGGCCGAACCGGTTCGACTAGTCGAAACAAATTTTTGAAGCTAAGTAGTGATTTCTAAACTCAAAATGACTGATTTTAGACATATTTCATCCGTACTCTCTAATGCAAGTATTTCAAATTTAATTCATTACAACTTAAATTCCCGAAACTAATTTATTAGCAATCACACATTTCGTCAAAAAACATACGTTCTGCTTATCGAGCCACGTTATCCATGTGGTATGTGACACGCGATCTGGCCTCATTCATTCTCGCTTCATTCCAAATTCTAACAAATGGAATAGCGTTTGCGAATTTTTGTCATTTTATGTGTATTCATTCTGGAATGTGTTATCAATACGATGCGCCAACGCTCCTTTAGCTATGGTCTTTAGCAATTCTTCTCCTCTTTATTGCATAATTATCAACGCCCCCACCTCCTCCTTCAAGGACTACTATACACCTGATTTTCATGCAATCCTTATTTCCGTGCAACATTCGTGTAAGACACCTTTGCATGAGAAAAAGACCTCGAATTTGAGGCGGTTACAAGAATGTCTTTAATTTGGTCGCTTCTAAGGTGATAGAGCGACCAGCAAAAGGATATTCCGGATGGAGATCGCCTTTCGGGATGTATGCTCTGCATGCATTGTATATTACATCGTAGCACGGTTCCACCGATAATAGCGTTGATGCTGATTCATAAAGTTCTATAGCAGTTATAATGCATCGAAAAGTTGATAGATAGTTTTTATTTGATCACTTTATGGACTCTCATCGATAGGCTCGAATTTTATAACCGGTTATTTTCGCATTCTACATCGAAAAAAAAAAAGAGTTTCCGACAGATACGAACGAATAATCGACTCATATGAAACATCAATGGGATTATTGCGTCAGTTATTGTTGTATATGATTTAGTAACTACTGGCAATTGTGAAATTTGTTGACTTGATAAGCGGAATTACGGAGCCCACATCATGCTTTCGATATCTAGAGTGTTCTATTTCTTTTAACGAAAAGTTTGTCTATAGAAGGTGATGGATGCTTCTCTACAGACAGTTCTAAATTGTTCAAAAGACAATGGCTATCATCTGAATCTGATGGCAGAGTAAAATAGATTAACGTAATATATGACATCACTTACGAATCTGAATGTTTTAAATATAATTATGAAAACAAAGGTGGGTCTGTTAGAGGTGAACCTTCAACATGGATAGTGAAACGTCTTAAAATTAGAGTAGTTTCGCTTGAATATAAGCAAATCATATTGAAAACAAGACAGAAATATGGTATAATCAATAGGTTGCAAGTTTTAGTAGCCATTTAGTAGCCATTAAATTAGCCTTAAAATACTGCGAAATTTTATTTTATATTTTTTCATAGTAGAATCTAAAAAAAAACTCGCATAAAGGTTTCAGTTCAAAATCACATAGGAAAAACTGCAAGAAATTCAGTAAATTTTGTTGAGCAACGTCGATGAAATGACGGAGATCTTCGGTAGTGAAATCGATACAACGCCATAAATGGCATTGTATCGTTCGTAACGAGAAAACAGGAATGTGAAAACCATTAGCATTCACAGACAACATATTGGATAAAATAGAGAGATTGTGAGAGGCAAGAAGAAAGAAATCGAATATTTAATGGAACTTATGAAAATTTACAAGACGATGAAAAATAAGATTAAATAAATATTAAGATTAAATAAATATTAGAATTTTTGTCTGCAGAATATCAGAGAAACTGAGAGAAATGGCTTGCACTAGCAGGTTTATCAATTGAGGAAACAATCCAAGAGAAAATGGAAGCCAGCAGGTCATCGAAGAGAAGCGCAAAAACGTGGGAACGATCTCTGCGGGGATCTGAACAACCAAATCACCTTTGGGCAATTGAAACTTAACTACATCCAGAAAATAGTTGAAAAACACTAGGATGAAGGCTTGGAAAACGATGAGGTGTGAAGGATAGGCGATCATTAGGGAAAGGGGACAAGCAAAGAATGGGTGGCTGCTCTATTTTCAAGTAAGTTGCAAAGAGAGAGAGATAAAATATAGAAAGGGGAGGACGGGGAATTCAGATTCCATATCGTTTGAAGAAGGCATTTGCAGCTTACCTTCCTCGTTCACTGTTTCTTATGCCACCGCCTTTATTTCGTCTGCTTGAAGGAATGAGGTTTTGCACTTTAAAAAATATTATACAAGATATTTAGGATGTATTCATGGTGAATGGTAAAACACATTCATCATGAGAGTCTTGTTTCAACGAGGTTATTAGAGCCTATGCTTTTCGACCTGTACCTGTACGTTTAATTATATTTCCTCATGGAAAGTCATTGCTATTAAAGAAATAGTCATAATCGACAGAGCATATCACTTTCTGGTCTCAAATTTTACTCTCACTTAGCATCTTTTAGATGAGTTATTAAGTTTAAAGCTGAATAAAATATGCAAGTCAATATCAGTAAACAACAAATCGAGTGAAGTCCATATACGTAAGTGTGCCAAACGAACTGCTAAGATACGCGTTTTTTTTTTTCTTTTTTACATTCCCCTCACTCCGAATAAGCTCTTTCATAAAATATCAACAAGTAGCAAAATATGCGCTATAATTTCGACTGATAAAATATTATATTTTAACTGATCCGAATAGGGCGTTTTATGAAAGGATTAATTTTTATGGGTCAATTAGCATAACATGTAAAATATATGCAAATTTCCTCTTTTCGGAGTTGACGGACTAGCAGAAGCAATCAGATTAAACTATATATTGCACCTCTTAAACTTCGTAAAATTTGCTTTCATTGTCTGCTATGATGAAGTGACTAGACTGACATATAGACAGACAAAAACATTCACAGACAGAATCAAAGCATTCGGCACTGAGATAACGAATAAAGGCACTTATAATCGACCTGTGGGGGATTGAAGTTCACTTGTCTTTTAGTTTTTCATTTCTCTTTTTTCCTAGCACTAGTGATACTCTAACGCCAATGGAAACCTCACGTGAGCACTGATGCAGCTGAACAGATTCAATCGCAAACGCATAAACATTTGGCAATGATTTGCACTTGCAAAGCGAAAGGAAAAAGAATTTACAACCAATTGGTTGTTTATGAAGAAATACGCAAGGAATTACCTCACTACTTTTTCGAATATTGATGTATGCAATTACAAAAAACGCGTATCGTGCTACCCCCTGTCTACCTTTCCCCTCCCCTTTCCCGCCTCTCCACCTTCATGAATTCCCATTTGTTGCGATTTACCCTCCCTTAACAACGCATAAGTGTTCAAAAAACACAACTAGCACTTAATAGGGCATTTTCTGGGATAGCCATCGTTGCTGAAATTCCCAACAAAAAAGTCGAAGGTTTAATGGAAGATTCTTGAATAAAGGTTACATTAAGCAAACTTCAACGCCTTAACTTACTAGTTAATAATTTGAAAGCATCGGACAGACAGACACATAAATAGGCTCTATTATAGCAACATCATAACCAATTTCGAAAGAAAAATTGCAAAATGGTTACAATAACGAGATAGGTGAAGCACACGAAATAAGTAGAAAATCGGAGTTTAAAACATAGACAACAGAAGCAAATGATATGAATGCAAGACAAGAAAGAAGAGTAAATTGGTCGCAATGCAGCATATGATCAGATGCACGATGATGATAGTAAGGACAGCCCGCGTTATCATGTGTTGTTTTGATACATGACCAACCGGCTGTCACAAACCACCGGCTATCGAGTGCTAATGGGAAAAACAGACAGCTGATCGGTTATAGTTGTCCTGAATTCAGGCGATGAAAGGTGGACCGGAGCTGCACTCAAATGCGTTCACTAATGAGCCAATTCCAGCTAAACATATTTGAGTAGAAAATCGTGGTCATCGGCCCATCCACTTTCCATTGACAAACCTTCAACATAGCTATGATGTTGGTTCACTCGGCAAGGAAATGATGTATGCTAGATGCATACACGATAACTCAACCGACAGACACCTTGCAGCAACAATTTTTATAATATGATTGAGCTATGGTCATCGCCAAGCCTAGACTGTCTTTCTTTATTGCCTTCAACCACATTGATTCTTGCCAAGCCACTGGAGCATCTTTCCTTCAAATTCTTGTGTCATTCTTTAAGAAGTAGTAGTTTGAAGACGATCAAAAACCAGTCATTTTTTCATGGTCGGTGAAAATTTCTGCTGTCTCTTTTGCTGTACATATTCATATAAGTTCTTTTTTCTCCATTCCTTTCCGGAGTATTTTCTTTGTAAAATATAATTCCGCTTTTTTCTCAAAATATGAATATGTAGGCTTTGTTCATTAGTGCAAAGTTTTTTGGAATATTTGCACAAAATTTTTTCAAAAAAAAATTTATTTAATGTTTTCTTGTTTATTTTAAGTGAAGATGTGGATGCATTATTCCATTTTCATCGTAGCATTTGGCAATTAAAAGAAATTTGAAAGTAAAATAGATTTTCAACAATGAGTCATTTCTGATAAACAAATGATAAGCAAACCCTCTTTCCTTTTCGAGTCATTGAAACCAATAGAAGATCGAGTGCATTTAATTCTACGACGAATTTCTTTATTCTATAGTCGTATTGCAAACTTTCTCCCTCATATTCACCATTCTACTGCATTCTTAACAATGTTTATAACTTTTAATATGATAATCGGCAATTAAAGCGATATCTGCATAGATCATGGAATCAACTGTGAATGTGAGGCAATTACCACCTGAACGAGAATCTTTTAGGGGTACGATCTTTTCTTTCTTACTGAAATAATAGCGCTAGTTTTATAAAGCAGATGAGCACATGTAATCACGATGAATACCAGTTATCTTCCAAGTTTTCGTCCATGGGAAGATTATGTACGTGTTACAAGTACATGTATTTTACTACAGTATAACAAAAGCACGTAATAAATCTAGTTTAGCAGAGGTATACTGTAAGATAAATATTATGCTACGATGAAGCATATGCTGGCAGAGCGCCAAATAGTTTCCCCATTATCGTTGTGAGATAAGAATGTAAGGAAAGTGCATCGTAAAAGGAAGGTAATACTCCATCTTGACTGCGGACTATCATATAAAACTCTATGTTTTGAGTGCAACCATCTTGACAGTGTTGCATTTGAGACTTTCGAAATTTTTTGGTTGATTACTATTCTATATTACTCTAAGAGGTGATCAGCAATCATGGATCAACTGCTCTTGTGCAAATAGAGTATAGAAGTAATGATCATGGGACAGAGCAAACTCTCCATGAATACCTTGAGGCAAAGGTCGGTGCTTATAAAAAAATAGCGTGTTAGATTACAGGGCATCAGTATGCTTCTAGCTTTCTTATGAAGATCGCCCTCGCGAGGGTCGGTTCGGACTGTAGTAGTGCGTGCTCCAGTCGAGAAGAGTCTCCAGCTTGAGGAGTTCTTGATGCGGAGGTGATACTATTCGTGCCAAGCTGCTCTTGGAGCGACGTTCACCACTGCTGTTATGTTATCCCCTCCACCTAATTATTGTCGACTTTATTGATTCTTAATAAAAAAAACCATAACATCTCATCTGGTTGTCAAATCACACAGCATCTGGTCAAACCTCGAAAGCGGTGGTTCATGATTCAAAAATAAATTTTTTCGTTTATTATTGCTCTATTTCGATTCGTACGAAAACATATTATTAGGCATAATTGTTATCTTAAATTTGGGCGATCCGATTGGTTTCAAAGAGATAAAATCATAAGTTTTATGTCTTACCATTCTTATTGGCAAGTTTTTTTCTCATTTCTGAAAGAGTTTATAAGTATATCGTTAGTGATGTCAAATTTAATACGATTTAGGATTAATATAAGCTTAACCAAGGAAACGCTTTATATAGAATGCTAAATGTGAAGTATTTTGGGGGGGGGGGGGTTGAATAATAGTACAATGTACGTCGAGAAATTATTTTATTTAAAAAATACCACTGATCGCCATGATTCATGAATAAAAAGCTAACATTATTGAACTCCAGGTGCTAATCACTAAATGTATATTATTGAAAAGTTTTTTCGACATATAGAAGTCGTAGGGTCGTTCACATTTTGTTGATTTACTTTAGAGTTTCTCATGTGAAGGCTTAAGGATCCTCTCAGAGCTCCATAAGAGCTTTTTTTACTTTTATACGGCCTCATAGTAGAAACGAAATACCACTATTCGGCAGTTTTTAAGAATTAATATTTAATTAGGTTTATGTTCGATATTTGATCTTTCATTTGACCATGTATACTTGCATCAGAATGCAAAAAAAAAAAATCAAAGTCGAATTTTCTATACTTTTATTGATATTCAGTTAGTTAGTTATTTAACTAGAGCAATTTTAAGCATATCTATCTAAAATACGACAAGAAATATCTATAAGTTACTTCATCAAAAATAATTCACTATTTAAGCGTACAAAAACATAAATGATTACAGTAGTCTGTAGAAGTTCCACAGCATAATCCTTCAAAAAAAGGGGCCATGCAGAGCTCCATGGCCTTTTTTTCCATACAGTATACCTCAATATTTAAGCACAATTCATGCAGTGCAAAATATTTAGGAAGTTTTGCAATAAATAAATGAATCATTTTGCACATAATATTGGGCTTTTATATGTTTGCTTCAATTAGTTTCGTTCTTTTATATGGCAAAAGTACTCTTTCGGTACAGAGGCCATACCTGGCGACCGATCCAACGAAGGTAGTACACCTGAAAAATTGTTGTACCCACTGAAAAAGAAAAAATTAGCAATTCCTATCTAAATAGCAAAATGATGAATCACTCAAAGTGGATAGATTATTTTAGGAATGTAATTGCTCATAACAAATAGATGATGTAATAACGCGATAGTGAGAATAAAATTTTTGCATTTAAAGAGTATGATGAATGAAATTCTCATTGGTGGATTTATATCTTTTGTTGATAAAACGATTTGCAATTTTATTAAACTTCCCATTCAAAAAAAAAAAAAATTCAGATCATTATAGTCAAAATATTCCACCTATTTTAGACGTATAAAAAAATGTGAAAAAACTTTTTGTCAAAAATACTTCATTGATAATTAAAGATATTATTATATGATTAATTGTAATGTTTAAAGTCAACGCTTACAAAGAATCAAATGATAATATTTTTATGTTTATTGGTTCTGGGATGCTTAGTTGCTTTCTAATATAATCTTTAACTTTCTATAAAGCTTTCGTTTCTCTTTGATTGATAAAGCATCGATATTTTTGCATATGAAACTTACATTTATGAAAGCATGAATGTTTTATGTGTTGAGTTTTCTAGAGATTCTATTTCCACTATCATAACTTCTCTCAGTTTATGCAATCATTCAAATATTTATACAAATTCAATCGGATTTCTAACAAATATTCACCATAAGCCGAAGAGAATTTGAAGCTCTGTATGAGCGTCGAAAGGATAATGAAGAGTTCCATACGAGCGAGTCCTTCACCGAGACAAGATCTTTTACCGAAACCAAACGGGTTGAATTGCTCGTAGGTTCGAAATGTTCCATCTTCACTCAGAAACCTTTCCGGATCGAATTTCTCGCCATCCGGAAACAATTCACTATTGTAATGAATCGCTGCGCCCATTTGTGGCATTATCGTAGTACCCTGGAATGTGCATTGCAAGTCCATCAAATCCGCTGCCACAGTATGGCCGAGGCATCTCCATATACTCAAACACAAAATCATTCAGCTCAGTGGGATCTAATAAACACTGAAAAGAACCAAAGTTCTAAGCATTCAGCTACAGTGAATCTTGGAAAAGGATCGAATATTTCATGGAAGAATGAAATCCTTATGTGCACTACAATAATAATCTGAATTTTAATGCGAGCGTTGCAAAATCGTCATCGTTGGCTTGATTTACAGTATATAGTATACCTGAACGAGTACAATCGTACTTAAAGCCAAACCTGCTGAAGTGACTATGTTATGAACGTTGTTTCATTATATTGACCCAATTTTGGAGTTGCTCCAATGCATCGCATCTGCACGTACTTTTTGTAATGAATTCACCCATGTTTGCAATTACATATTTTTTGCAACGAAGTCACCCAAGTTTGCAATTCATTTTTGAGAACATATTGAATTTTAGAAGGAAAATGCTGACAAATAAAGAAAGCAAACACTTGAGCACTGATTTTTGGATTAATTAGCTATTGTATACAAACATTAGGTCCCCATTTGAAATGCGCTAAGTGAAAATTTCATAATCCAATAAAAATTAAAAATTTCATAATTCAATGAAAATAAGAGAGAAGTATTTCAATTTTTGAGCAAGTGGACAAAGTTTCGATCGATGAGATAACCTTAGCAATATTATATCCACGAAGAATTGTATCGGCTGTTGTTGCATGTGGAATGTGCCAAGGAAGGATATTAATAATACGTTGGACCTCGTTGATCACCGCCATTGTATAATGCATTGTTGTTCGATCTGCCCATGTGACCTTCCTTGAACCGATTTTCTAAATAATATCTTGAAAATTTTTCACATGTTTCCATGGATGATTTTTTCGAAATATGATTTCAATAATTTTTTTTTCAGAATATTAATCGAATATCTTATGAAAATTTCGCATTCATAAAAAATTTCCCACAGAAGACTCCACAATACTAGTGAGGAGTTGATAGAAATGATACAGCAAATAATAGCTTCAACAAACTATTTAGATAAAATCATATTAAGCGCATAAATTAGCTGATGTCACAACATAGTAAACCATCTTATTGCTTAAATGGTACTTTAGAGGGGAAATAAGGCGAACAGACGGCAACAGAAGGCAAACATGAATGAATTGACAACATGAGTGGCTTTTCTCATCTGATAGTTGGTAATATAACGTTCTTCCTATCTTTTAAGATGTAAGATTCGATGCTTTTACTAACAGATTAGAGCAGTTGGCTCATTGTGATTTCCTCCTGAAATTTTTATTTGCCGCCTTTTAAGCATACAAAGTTATATATGCAACGTTATAGGCCTTAAGTTTAAGTGATGAAGCTAACTTGCAAAGTCGTATAGGTCTAAAGTATCAGGAAAAGATTTTTTCTGTCACCTTCTCAACCCGGTGTTGTATTCATACAGTATAGGAGTTGAAAAATTTTCTCCTCGTGAAACAAAGAAAATTTTTTGAGTGATAGCAGCTTAATCAAGAAGATTGGGAGCTTGAGGAGTGTTAGTGCGTATAAAGGGCCCCTTGACAAGTATACTTGATATCGGTAGAGTATAATAAGCGGCCATTCTGACCAAAAAACATTACCTGCATACCGGATTTGAAACCGTCTCATTTCGTCTCCTAAGCAGAAGGCCTACCAACGAGCAGGATCATTCTGGGTTAAAGTATCGTTTGCGGACAACGTTTTCAGTCACCATCAAATAGGGATTATTATGTGATTCAGACTAAATTTGGCTTTCTTGAGATGGTAACCGCACAATCTAAATAATAGATTCGTAATTGAAGTCTAGGGAAGCTAATGTTCGTATGTTCTTACTATCGAAATCTTTTTTTTTTTTTTAAATCGATAATAGCTGGCATGATAGGCGGTGTCACTATTTCCATCAATAAATCGTGAGCGTCTTTAATAACCGAAAATTCATAAACAATATCAATTGCATTCATATTTTAACCAAAGCGATCACCCGGCTGATAACAGAGATTTTTTACAACACCAACTAGTCCAACCAGCCGTCTAAGAAAGATTTGTTTATTCCAATCCCACTACCGTCTTCAGAAGTGGATGACTCTACTATAAGGATACTATAACGATAGCACCGAAATCCATCATCCTGTGGTGTAGGTTATGCCTTCCAAATTTCATAGCTGTCAATGTAAGCAGACGCACGCAGCTAGACGCACAATACACAAATCTGTACATAGACAAGCAAGCACACGCACGCAAAAGGTTATGTATAAAAGGTCACACACATATTAGATGCACAAAAAAACGCACATATATAATTGTGCATAGACAAGATTTCGTGATATTATACCCTGAAAATATAGATTTAAAAAAGCGAAAAAAGTTGGCAGTCTTTCTAATTTAATTTTTAAACTTATTTTTAAACATATTAATTTTTTTAATAATAAATTACAGCTTCGATCTCTTTGAAAAGTTGTTCTTGCACATCCGGGTGATGAATTAGATAGATAATCGTCCAACGAAGTGTCGTTACCGTTGTCTCCATACCACCCGTCCAAAGATCGCCAGCGTTTAGTGCGAGTGATATTTTGCTAAAATTTTATTCGTTTTTATTAAGGGAAATAGACGAGGTTTGCCAATAAAATCCAATGGAACACAAATTTTCTGAGATAAATTCTGAGTGAATGTATATAGGAAAGCAATTGTTCTCGATTATCTCAATCATATAGTATCTCAATTACAATTGCTATAGTCATCCTTAAATTAATGTTATTAATTTACAACTTCCTTAAGTACCATTCATAGCGCTCTCTGCAGTAAAATATTCGCCAGTCTTCATATAGATTGAAGAGAAAAGGAGTAGGGCCCGAGAACAACACAATTATTTCTCTTATTAGATTGTTCTCTACAATCATCCTTAGAGCTGATTTATGGAATTGAACGCTCAAAGTTGTTTCCTTATTTAGTTGCACTATTTTCTAAAAATTGCCAAAAAATATCAAGGATCAGGCGACTATGAATTATTTTAAATCTTAAAACATCGATATAAGAAAATTAGAATATCGATGACATTCTACGATAAGCGAGATTACCATATGAATTCCATCAAAGTTTAATAAACAAGCTACAAATGATGCTATATTTCATTAATTGAAAAATTTATTAAAGAGTAAAAGAATGGAATGGCTAAAAAAAATTTGTGTGATAATTCCCTACCTCAATTGGTAGATGTCAACCTAAAAATTGTTAATTTTTTTAGAAAAATGAAAAATTAAAAAAATTTTTACATAAGGTTGAGAATGTTGCATTGCTAGATTTTCTTTGTCGATAAATGCATTCTTATGAGTGAAATAAATGCAAAATGAATTGAAAAACTTCTCGAATCGATACACAAATGATTTATTGAAAATTTACTTATAATGACGAAAAGTCGCTCTTCTTCGCATCTCTTTAAGGTATGCATCAATAAAATCTTTTGGTTCTTCGTCGTCTGATGATATGTATTTCTCGTGTTCGTCGATATGTTCCAGAAAGAATCTTCAATTGAGAGAATTATTGGTCTTTTGAGAAATTCCTTTGATGATGATATAGCGGGGTGTCCTTCTTCTCCTCTTCCACTCTCTACTATCTCTTTCTCCCTCCCCTTTCCCCAGAGTACTTATGTTCTTTATCAATAGAAATAAATAACGATGCAGTAGGTTGCTTGAAAAATGATGTGCAATAAGGAATTGAGTTCAATACTATTGCTATAGTTGTTTTCGCTGTTTTTATTCCACAAATGTTAAAAGAGGAGTTCATATAAAAGAAGGAAAAATGAGAAGGCGAAGATAACACACATTATTTGTAATTTCAAAACGGAAGTTGTGAAATTCATTATTCTAATTTGTAACTATAGCAGAAAACGAGAAATTCATAATGATTAAGGAGCGTAATAACCTTAACATATTGTTTATAGATTTTTAATTTATGATTTAAATATTAGAGTAGATATTCTTATGCATATATTTTCCAGCAATTTCCATCAAAAAAATAAAAAATAAATAATAGAACCTTTGAAGAGCGAAACCATTTTTGTAATAACGATAATATGTTGGAAGGAAAAATCGCATCCAAGGATAACTATCCACCATAAGCATTTGAAAACTTGCTACCTGTAAATTTTTGCATCATTTTTTTTTTTTCCTTATGAAGGTCAGCGTAATCCATTCAGCGTCTATATATGAAGCGCTTGCCACTTTGGTACCTTCCCTATCACCAGCTGAGAGAACATTAAAAAAATAGCGATAAAGCCGCCTACTTCTCCCCTTCTCCCGTTTTCCCTCATTTTTTCAACCGTTTTCGAAACGTTCAACGGTGATCGCCACCTAGGATAAAAAAGGCAAAAGTTATTGTTCGACTGAGACACTGATTTTAAACGGTTGAATATCATCTAAAAATTGTGGAACTCAGTCGGAGATCATGAATTTGCATGGTCACTATCTATGGGGCAAGATCTCTAGGAGAATCAAGCTCTGGCTGAAGTTATGAAATGCACAGAGGTATAGATAGAAGCAAAGAATTTGTACGAAACCGCAGATTTCCCAACTTCACACCATAATCCCCTTCCCCTCTCCCACCCAATTCTCATTGCTTTTCATAACTTTCATCAGGACTTGATTCGCCTTCCCAAGAAGAAAATTTTAGATTTTGAAGCGTCAATTCTTGAATAAATCAAATAATAAAATTCAACAATAAAATCACACCTATTTTATCATGCAATCTTAATCGATGAATTATTAGGCGGTTTTCGCCTCAATATTTTGAGAGAAAGAATTGTTCACTGTCATGGACAGAAAACGAGTTCAAATATCAACACGCTCACCCATCAATAAATTTGCACTTACGCATTCTAAGGTCCACGTTGCACTCAATCGCCGGATGCAGCATCCTGAACGATATCTATCACTATATCACTGAATTTTCTTATTCACTGTTTTGGAATGAATATTTTGTTGATCGAATGGAATCACTCACGCATACTTACATCAGCAAGAGTAGAATCAATGAGTTTCTTGAAGCGAAGGAAATTCTTATCGCCAAATTCATAGTTGATTCCGAGTACGAGATCTTGAATTATATTTCCAACACAGAATGCGATTGGTAAATGAATATTCATAACGTCGATCTGTAATCATTTAAGAATTTATGTACATAGAGAACCACAGCCATTTAGTTAGCACAACTTGAGCATCTGTAATTCCAAGCATCAAGCAGACCAGTTTCATCAAATGCCAATAAATAATATAAGATCGACAATATTTTAACTGATGCGACCGCTCATGCAAATTTTTGACGAAACGTTCCTCCCTTACGACACCAATACACCTGTATCATAACTTTATTGTTCGTATTTGTGATATCACAAAAATGAGGATCATGTTAAGAGGGCCATGATCAATCGTTTGAAACTATATGACAAGCGGAATTTATATTCTCCTCCCCCCTCCCCCTTCCCCAACCCAACCAAGAAATATCTCGAAGAATTCGAAAGGATTGTTTACCGCATTTCGATGTATTTGTCGTCGAATATGTTCGATAAGCTTATCAGTGTGATAATCGATTTTTGTTTCCATTAATTTTTTACCCATTCCAAAATCACGAAAAACTCTCAACGCAAATCTTCGTTGATGTACCCATTTCTCGTTTTGACTAAGGATAATACCATCACCATCTGGTTGATGATGCGTAAAAATTCCATAGAGATATGACATTGGACGACCAGCAAATATATCACCTAAATAGACGATGACAAAAAAAACGATTCGTTAACAGATTGTGATGATGATTGACCATTGTATCTGAAGTTTTTTTCTTTTTTAAATGGAAAACGGAAAATTCTAATTTGCACTGAAAAGTTTCGTTTGCTAATATGTCATAAGTTTTCAAGATCTGAAGAATAAACTATCAGTTTCAATACGTCGAAGGTAAAATTGGTTATTATTTTTTAAAAATCTCTACGAAAGAATCGAAAACGAATATATTTCAGCGAGTAAAACAGCCATTCTAGTTGAATATGAAATGTTACTTAAATGAGTAGAGATTATTTTTCCTTTCTCAATGTTCTGAATCAAATATTTTATGCAATATGAAAATGAGAACGATGAGGATATCATGCTTTATTGAAGAAGGAAAGAATGCTTTAGAATTGTTCACTTATAAAGTGCGCTCTTTCACTATTTCAATTCAACATAGTAGCTGCATAGAAGCAACAACAGAATCACTAATAGTGTTTCTCCTTATGTTATCAATTGACTTCAATTAAATATCTCCTATTTAAATTGACGGTAAAGAATCGAAACGAATTTGGTGATTGAGGATCAAGCTTCGATGCAAATTGTACCGATCACAATTTTATCGTTATTGCTTTCGTGATTTATGAGTTGGAAGCGCACGATTGGACAAATAAATACACATACACATATACAGAAATCGTTTCACTGTAGCCGGTTTTTTGTAAAGAGTTGTACAAATGCAGAGAGATGTGAACGGGGCTGACAAGAGAGCAATTCGCATTTCCTATTTTGCCATCAGAGACGATAGAAGTTACTCGATAAAGTGATCATTTACAAATACTTGCGATTGAAATTATTTAGAGATATATTCAAATACAATTTAGCGGTAAAATATTATCTTTAGAAATCACGACCATGCTTGATTAACGCCTCTTTGAATGCGTCGAATTCAGCGAGAACAATTATCGGTTTTGGGAGCCATACAGTAAAGATACCACCGTATTTCCGCTTCCATTGTAACATTGTGCGATGAGGATAAGCCAAATCTATCTGAACTTTTCTTTGCTTATGAACAAACTTCATCAAGTTTTAATTCTTGCTTCTATCACTCACTACTTGTTACGGCCAATGAGCAAATGAGCCACTCAGATATATTGCAGTAATATACTGTAAGCGTCATTCAAAACGATTATCAAGAAAGGGATCGAATAAGAAATCATCAAATAAAAGTCAACTAGACGGCTTAATACTGAATTATGCGCTTTACTAAGACGTTATACCTTTACATCTTTGTAACTTATGATTACTTAACTGCGGAAAAATATCTACACCATAGAGAATGCATTTATGGGGTTTTACGACTTCGTGAATGAGAAGACCAAGAGAAATACTTTCTAATGGCAACACAAAGAATTTTAAATGTTCTTCGCTGAACCTTGAGATACACTCACATATTACTGATGACATTAGAAAGCAATTTTTGAATCCTTTATTCTTTATCTTAATAGCACATTTCGCACAATCATTTTAATTTCTCAAACCTGATGGAAGTTCCCAATAAGAGGCAATGGTCTTGGACCAGGTGGATAGCCACGTCGTCTTAGAAACATTTGGTGAATAATATAACAAGCAATAAGTGTAGTGATCATCAAAAGTATCATTCCCCAAGACAGCATTTTCACACAACCTGAAATATTTCTAAAATACGTATTTGTGATTTCAATTTTAAAGTGCAGTGACGAAAGTTGAGCGTGCTTTTTGAGGAAACCTATTACCTATGAAAATATTTTTTCATAATTTTGGATTTGCATTATCTCCACAATTGACAGCTTAGCTCCGATTCCGAATCCGAACGATGGGAATATTGATTAATGACTCCTGAATCTAATGCTTAAATAAATCCATTTGCATGAGTGATTAGGTTCCACCCGTTTGTTAAACGCTCCTTAATATTTCGCTAATAGTGAGTCAACCGTGCTCAGTTTAGTTCAACTTAACGGAAGTGAGCTCCTAAATGAGTAGAAATGACATTAAAGCTAAGGTTTAAATTCATAGATAACATTCATACATTATAGCAATATATCTGGATAGAAGTCATTTGCAATTGTTTTTTAAAAATTGTTTTAATATACATTTCCGTAAATTTATGAAAACTTTTTTGAGCGGTATGAATATATATTCCAATCATAAAATACATAGAAAATCTATTGCAAAGATAAAATAATCTTGTCACTTAAGGCAATTCTGACTTAATAGAATTGCATTCAGTATTGGGATATCACTTAGAAGGCGACGAATTGAAGAGGAGGAGAAGCTTCATAGAGAAGTTTTTCCTTCTGATAGGAATCATTGAAAGCAGCACTGTGAAATTTTGGAAAATTTTCTACGTATACATTTGAAAGATTGCCGTTCGGAAAATGAATGACAATAAACCAATAGCGTTCCCACTTTTACGTCTTTATTCTGGTACAATTTGCTTGTTAAGTTTTTTCTATTCGATTAGGCAATCGACATTCTATTTTCAATGAGAAACATTGAGGAATACATGAGTAGCCACTTAGTGTTTTGATTCTAAATACGTGTTTATCAAAGAATAGCAATTATAGAAATTAGTAAAAAATAAAAATAAAAAATTTGCGATGTTCCTTTCATGAAAGCAATGATTATCTTGGATAATTCTATTGCTCTTTAGAAAATGTGAAAATAATGAGGGGTTAGGAGGTTGACAAAGGGAGAATGCAGAAGGGACCATGGAGTGGGGATGAGAAAATAGGGGTGAAGGGAGCAATGATAGAATACTCAGATCTCATTGTCTTGACGAGAAGTTCCAATTTTTTTTTAGATGAATAGTGCCAACGGCCAATATGGCCAAATTTCATTTCTTTCAATTCCTAAGCAGAAGAAAAACGAGTGATCGGATTACTTGTTATAATTTCTATTCGTTAATGGCCATTTCCATTTTGCTTTTAGCCTATTTAGATCGTTTGAGTTTTTTTGAAATGCTCTGATCACATTTGAGAGCAAAGTTTGTTTCTATCTCCATTGACATGCATCCTATCATTAAAAATTAACGGAATTTAGAATAAACGATTCTGATTGAGATTGTTCCAAAGCTATAATTGCCTGAATTTCGGTCCCTTGGAAATTAAGAATAGCCTTGGGTGTTAAACTCTCTCGAATATTTTTGATCTCTGTCTTTAAAAGTTTAGTGTTAAACAAAATAAACAAAAAAATTTTCAACATGCTCAGAGCAAAAAATTCAAATGCGTAGATCGATATGCTCAAATCATTCATCAATTACAATATACTAGTTCATTTGTTGGAGGTGAATTATTGGCCTAATTAAGCAATAAAAGAGAAAATATATTACCGCCATTTTGTGTTACAGCCAACTTACTTTGTTTGACTCAGAAACAAATAAAGTGCATCCTTTTGACTCGTATCGAAAACTTTGCTCGCAGACGATCGGAAACCGACGATCCTTCTCTACCTCTACCACTCAATTACGAACGGACGTCCTCCCCTCTAATTATTTTTTGCCATGATCCCCTCAGTTCTTGTGTATACACAGAGAAAATATTTATATACATGCGCAATTTATATGATTGTTTTACAATAACATCGAGATCACATCAAATGAGAATCCCGAAACGATCGTTGAATTCCTTCTTAATATTATCGTCCATTTTTGCATAAACACTTTGAATCATTTCCCATCGTTCGCCATCTTTCAATTCAGGATTGGTTAATACTGCTGATACCTATAATAGTTCTCTCTAGAATCAACTTATTTTGTGTTCACTTAACTCGCTTTTGGTATGCTTTCTATAGATCTATGCAAAGTTCAATTGCTCATCTTTATTATACCAGACAAATAGTTGTCCTAGCCCCCACCGAATGTGGTACTTTGATTATCGATCGTTAGATTGATGACCTGATATTCCGCAGTGTTACCTGCTTGATGCTCGCGAACGATTGCCTCTTCATGAATATCTCTCTCCTCTTGCCCATCTGTTTCTATCCTTGCGATTCCGCAAACTTTTTAGATATTTTGCAAAGATTCGATGTTTTGGGAAGTTTTTGAGAAACCTTTTAAAAGCAAATAAATTCCACCTCTTCAGCGGTCAAATGAACTAACTTTATGTTCATTAAAACTTCGCCAATTGTCCAGGAAAAGGAATTTCCACAGATGAATGCAGGAATTCCAGAATTATTCAGATCTTTACTCCCACCTTCCCCCCATAACTCAGCAGAACATCTTTCAATGATAGATAGGCTAGGAAAATTAATAACCAAATATTGAGTGATTACTATGTAGGAGGAATGTTGTTGCTGCTTAAGGTTTTTGTTGAGTCTGAGTGCCACTGAAGTTAAACAAATGAGAAGAACAAAAAAGATCCTTGAAAACTTTATCAATTCTTTGCTTCTAAACAATTTTCTCCTTATTTCTATGAAAATTTTATAATTATTGCTATTAAATTAATGAATAAAAAAATTTCGAAAACAAAATTGTTATGCATTTCTCAAAAAGCAACGATATTATTTCAAAGTTTTCAACCCAATCTGAAGCTTTTTTTCATCTATTTGCAGAAAAGAAAATCGTAATACCTTAGCAAAAGAGGTCTGCGCTTTTTCAGACATTGTTGCCACCAATGCATGGATTTTAGCTCTTTTATCCTTCTCTTCAATGTCTTTTTTCCTTCGAAATTCCTCATACATTTCCTGCAAAAATCATTGTGCAAATGAGAAAAAATATTACTACACTATTCAATATTATAACGTATAATACCGTAATCAAGTGAATTATAATACTGTAATTGAGTAAATATTAAGAGGGAATTGCAGGATAAGCCATATTCAATAATCAGAAATTAAGTATAGTATAGGTATCTGTAGGCATGCTCTCATTGAATAGACATTTATGAGTAACTCTAATAAATTCTTTCCTATGTCAATAAACATACTGCTGCATCTCTCAAAGAGACCTTATCAACTACTCCTTTCAATGGAGTATGGTAGAGTAGGGTAGGAGTGGAAGAGGGGAGTATGGGTGAAGAGGAAAGCATGAATGAGGCCAAAAAGAATTTATCGATATCGTTTGCTTAAAATTGAGTAGTAAAAGTTTTCACTTTAAAAGAGAATAGAACGAAGCGGAAGAGAACATATATAAGCTAGCATTCTTTATATTCTTAAAAGCTTTCATCTTTCTTCATTCCTTTTTTTTCTTCAATTCTCAACCATTTTGAGCAAAAACTTCAACATGAAAAGTTGAAAATTTCTCTATAAACGAATCTATTATCTTGTTCTGGGAGTCTAATGGCAGTGTTATTTAAATCTGTCTTGACTTTCTTGAATAAAAAAAAGTTGAACTAAACACTTCAAATAAGTATTTAATCATTGATAAAACATTAGCTGAAATTTAGACTCACTTGTTTTTTCATATCTAAACTCGACATTAACGCATCCAGTTTTTTTTGCTTCTGTTGATATGTTTCATCGCGATTCGAAACAATATCGAAAAACTATAAACAAAGAGATTTAAATAAATAGAATATATTGTAAAATAAAAAAGCACATGAGTTCTTTTCTCGAAATTTGCAATGTTACATCATTTTGCAATTGCAAATATGTTGCAATTACAATTTTATAATTTCTTTTGGTAAAAAATCATTCGGAAATAATAATTTTATGATGTTAATATACCTGAATAATGCGTATAACGTAGTTTAAATTTGGTTGAATTATCCTCCAATATCCTAAATATTTGAAATATAATTTTTAGTTTGTTTAGGGAAAGCAAAAACAACTCCTAATTTCAAATTGCCCATTGGAATAGTTTTTGCGAATGTGGAAATAACTGCTATAATATTTCTAGTATTGTTATCTTTTTATACATTCTTTATGGCATTAGGTCAGCATGCAAAAAAAAAAAGTCGGGAAAACCAAGTGTGAGGTGATCGTCTCTAAGTAAATCTGATAGTCGGGTACTCTCGCTATTTGGGAACCTAGATATTTTTGGTACTACAATAGAATATGGAAAAAATTGGATGAGATTCTAGTAAAAACCTTTTGTTGTACTTCTGATGATATTCCCAATAAGAAAGGTGGTAATCCAGGCTGCTGTTGTTGTTGTTGTGGTTGTTGTGGCTGTTGTTGTTGCTGCTGTTGTTGTGACTGTTGTTGCTGCTGCCATTGCACGCTCGGTTGCAATCGTTGATGTAAATCGTTGTTCGTGATTTCAGAAACCATACCGACGTATCGGTTTTCCGAAGGTAACCTGGATGGGAATTTCGTTTGTTGCGCTGGTGAAACGATATCAATGGATGAACTGATACCGGAACTACGCTCGACTGTACCATCTGCGAAATTACGATCCGAAACGATGTTTGGAATAAATGGGAGCATTTGTGGTGGCAATACGTTGATCTGTAATTTTATTATTAATGCATACTTGCAAACTTGACAACGAATCTATAGTGGGACAATACTGCTGAAGCAGTTCGTATCAACGGTTTTGGTATTTTGCAAAAATTTTTTGTCTTTTAGCAAAAGCGACGAAAGTGAACGAATCTTATTCATGCGAGTTTTTC
>JAAVTS010000812.1:28657-38917 GCA_022845575.1 Baylisascaris ailuri | reverse complement strand
AAAAAAAAAAAAAAGATGAAGAATAGTATGTGAATCAACTTTTTTTAATCTATGCATAGAAAATAATTGTTAGCTATTTTTGCTTCTATCATTTCTAGTCAGCACTCTAATTAATGCAATTTTTTACAATCATAGAAAATAGTATAGTCGATTTTCCATTAGCGCTAAGCATTTTTTTCCACTTTTTCGAATATTTTTAAGAAAAATTTTCTAAAAATTTTCTAAAAATATCACCTCTGTCGAAGCGCATAGAAAAGTGACCGATGCGCAAATATTGGGCAATAGCGTAATAAGCGCAATGACCGCACAATGAATTGCAACAACAATTTCACGATCGCAAACTACATCGTACTTAAATGGAATATTGAGAGTCGCTAGAAATCAGCGAAAAAAAAACAGGTCACTAATCCACCGTTATGCTCTGATAATTTTGATCCGTTAAGCCAATATTGCGCGATTTCAATTTTTAAAAAAAAATTTCGATGAATCTTTTGAGGTTTACTAATTAGTAGAAAGAATAATATATACAAAGAAATTTTCAGTTATTCAGCATAAGCTAACCTATTTTACTCGTTTACCTTTTCGGTTATTTAGGTTATTAAGAAGATAGACTGTATATATTTTTTATATATATTTTCGATGATAGGTTATTAAAACAGCAAATATCTTTAATATCTAAACTATACTTCCAGTCTGATAAAAATCCCTAAAATTTGCACGAATATTTTATTATAAAAATTATATATTCTATGATCTAATATAAGATTATAAAATTTTTATGGAAATATTCTAATGAAAATTTTTTCTGCATAAAAGAGTATCGTTGTTAAATTTCAATTCACTAAATATTAGACAAATATTATAGATGCATCAATAGATGCACAAACATAACGACAAATAATTCTGCAAATTTATTTTACATTTGTATTATAAAATAACGCAATAATTGAGTGACAGTAGAAGGTCGTCTGCCAACTAAATTGTGCAACCATCAATAATAATAAAAATGTTTTTTTTTTTCGAATGTGATTCTGATTGGTGAGACGATTTACGAGCGAAATCAATGAGGTCATCGATGTATTGTCATGTTGAAATTTTTTCATTCATGTGTATTTTATTAGCTTTGTAACGCTTCACTACTTTTTCCACATCGCATTGCGACAATTTTTCTATTCATATTATCCGAAATTTTTGATGTGTATAATTAGAAGTGATAAAAGCAGAATTCATAGCCAGATAATTAAAATAATTTCTAACAAATCTTAGTGGGCCATTTTAATTTCTGTCGATTTAAAATAGATTTATTAAGCGAAATTATTGTTGCTTTGTTGTGGGAGTATCCCTCTAAAGGTATAAAGTTACTTCTCTACACATCAATACCTGATCAAAAACCCTATAAAAACCCAAATGGTAAAGGGGATTCATCAGAAGTAAGCAGCTTAATGACGAATGCAACTTATTGGTTGTTTCAAGCATGTTAACTTCGTAGCATGTCGCAAACTTTACCGCTTTTTCTGCTGATAAGGTTGTTATTATCGTTAGCGTTTTCATTATCAAACAAATATTTAAAGCATATTTCTATTCGAGGGCTCTAAGTTTCATAGAATATCAATTAGTGGCAGCAACAAATCTTTGTCGATAAAAGGATCATTCAACTGAATATTATTGCTAAGTTATACTTTACTTATTCAATTTGAGATCAGGGATCAATGAACCCCAGGTTATGAGCATTTCACCATTCTACCACACAGTTTTCCCCATCGGCATACTTTATGGTACTTGATCATCACTTTATCACTGATATACATCACGTGCTTAACAATGCTCTACCATTCTGCCACACAGCCCAACTCTGAATAGGTTTTATGCAGTATATGAAATTTGTGCGAAAGAAGTTTTTTTTTTCGAAAATTATATCCGCTTACATCATAATCAACAAACGAGAAAGTGGTCATGAAATAATTCAACATTGATGACCACCTAACAGGTTCTATTGTGTAGGCAACTCTCGTTTGATCCGCTTTACTCAATGATCAATCTTTAGCTTTAAAAAAAGTCGACTATAACAATTAAAAAAACACCATTTAAACGCCATTTACTTTTACGATTGCAAAATTTGTATGAAATTCGTAATAACTCGTTTTTCATTTAATCGAAATGCCAAATTCCATTGAAATCGGATTGGGATTATATTCGAGTTTTTCATTTCAATCATTTTCATTGTGAATTTTCTATTTTTTATACAAAGTAAGCAAAAATTTGAAGTTAATTAGCGTAAATGATAAATTATACTTCTTATAAGTGGAAATCATCGATGATATATTAGATGGAGAGAAAATTCATCGAAATTTTCAACTGAATCTAATTTGAAATCGATTCGCTTTGTGCAAAATTCTTTTTGAAATTCAAAAAATACAATTAGAAGTGTAGCATTTTCATAGAAAATTAAGAACTATTAATTTCTAGAGAAATTTGGCAAAATGACAAATTTAAAGTTTTGAAAAAAAAGGGATAGATTATTCTAGCTAATGATTCATACTGTTTTTTAAATGCTATCATTTAAAAGTGTTGAATAAATCATTCATCGGAAACAATATACGAGCAGAATATTCATAAAAATAAAACTTTCAAAAAACTATGTTACTATTTCTTGATTGTATTTGAATCTTGTTTACCCAAATAACAGGTAAAAATTGCACGTTTCTTGCCCAAAGAGGCAAACGTTGCACCTCATATAACAACTTCTATGCTGAAGGTACTTGTAAGGAAAAAATTTTTTGATGTTTTTCCATCATCAATGGTTGATAATAGAAGAGGATCATCAAAGAGCGTTGAATTTTCGAGTTAAGTGAATTGTCATCCATGTATCATTCATAGTAATTTTTAAATACCCATATATTTTCGAAAATAAATCTATTCAAAAAATAAATATCGAAATTTTCCATTAAAAAATCAATCAGAACTTAACTAAAAATTCTATTCCACTAAAAATAAATGAACAATTTCAATATTTCAATATAACTCACACGTTTCAATTTTTCATATTCATGAACACTTCTCGAAATTTATCGTGCAATTTCCTTTACGCCGATATTTGCGAAGGATATATCACGCTCATCATTGCGTTACACCTCATTGATCCTATTTATACGCTTCGAATATGCAACTAAATGAGTGCACAGCCAAAACCGGTCGATCTCAACCAGCATCTCCTCGAAATGAAGTTGAAATTGACGTCGTTTACAGAATCTTCATCGAATTCCAGATTCCTTATTCAATTGCAAGGATTCTGATATGGGAATGTTGCAAAGCTTTAAGGTTTATATATGTTGCAAATGTTTTCTGTGAAGATGGTGCACGAACTCGAATTTGCGAACATTTTGAAAGTGAAACGTACCCATGCACTCCATTATATTATGCGTTCCGTTTTTATTCAATTATATGTGGAAAAAGTCGGCAACTTGCCAAAATTTCATGACATTTTTTTCGTAAACTCAACATTGAGTTCTTGAGTGGAATCCTATCCACGTGACGTGCAAAATCGCCAATACTTCCCACAAGCATCTCTATATCTTGGTTGTTGAAGAATAAAAAAATTCTGGCAATAAGCTGCTGCAAATCCACGATATTCAGCGCATAGTCGTGTGATTGCAGACGACTGCGAATGTCCTCTAGGCGGAGGTCGAGTTGGTACAATTGACTTCTCTGGTGGCGCCATATGGCATCGTTCGGCGTATAGTGGGCAAAATACCTTAAAAATTGGAAATAAATGTTGTTTGTAAATTTTTGATAGTAAGTATGGAGTGAAATATTCACTAAAACCCTAATGAATAAGATAGTGATCCCATCTATAGTACATAGTGTACATATTATGTACAATTTGATAGATCTCCCTCCAATAGCTGTTAACTTCGAATAGATCTAAACATTTAAAACCAGTTAGAATGCCATTTTATGCGGGTCGCTTCGCAAGAAAAATGAATCATTTCTGGATAGTGGTTGATTCACCCTACAGTTATGGTGCACTATTTCGCTTGATTTAATTTTTGTTGGTAATTTATGAAATTATTTGATCGGATAAGCGAAAAGTAAAAGCCGTATATTGTGCCTATGTTATAGATAACAATAGCCACAATTATTAGCATACCGAAGCAATGCAAATATCGTTCATTTTATAAAACAGCAATACACAAGAATCTCATATAAAATTGCAAAAATTTTTATTTTTCTATGTAAGTTGAAAAATAGCTTTAAAAATCTGTACCCAACGATATCGCTAAATATTTTTTTAGAAGTTTCAGTTTTTGTGAACTATTAGAATGGAGGCGCCAATCGATAATAATAGGAGGACAACGGAGGTAATGAAATAGAGATAAGTAGGAGGGAGGAGGGGGGAGAGAGGGAGGAATCCGTAACACTGTTCAAGCGAGTAAATATATGTTTAATCTCAAAACATATAAAGTCCCCTTTTATGTATAAAAGATTTTCCAGGTGGTTTTGAGCCAATTTCGTGTTAGTGCCATATTTAGAGGGATTCTTAGATCGGAAACGAAGATCGTTTTAAACAAAAGTTAAACGATGGTACCCAATTATATCATCCGCTGAAACTTTCTTGTCGGAGGCCCCAAATTATCAACGATCCCCAAGAAATTATTTATTTCCTATAAAGCAAGCCAATGAAATTAATCGGCAATGGAGATGATTACAATTTGAGATATGCATCATAAAGTACTTAATGAGGCGGGGAATTTGACGATTAGCCGCCGATTCGGATATCGCAATCGAAATTTTCTTAACCGGTCCGGTTTTTTCGACTATTTGCCGGAACCTGTTCTCTCCTTATTCATGTAATAACTATTTTTCACAAAATTCCAGGAGAAACTGATATGATAACGTAATATGTGAGATTATTTCTGCTAGTGATGCATCATTATACGAAGAAGTAATATCTTGGCTTACGAGAGTCCATTGTAATGCTACAGCGAAAAAAAAAGAATCACCCCATTCTTATAACAATTCTAGCTATATGCCACGTAGCATATGGCAAATAATTAACAAAACGATATATTATATTAAATTATTTCTTGTAGTCTATTACTTGTTGGTTATTTAACAATTGTTACTTCATTCCTAAAGAAAATGAATGTTTATAGGCAAAAGGTCACGTTGTTCGCGGTATAAGTTGCGGTATATCCTAAACAATTCGAGGTTTGCATCGAAAATCGCTAGAAGCTGTGAAAATGGATGCGTGGATAGGAAATTATGGATAGTATATCCACTTATATCGTTGGTTGATATCCTATCGATGTTTCTTCACATTCTACATTAACTATTGATATTTACAGGTCATATATAATTTGCAAATTAAATTTGTTCTGTCTTTGGTTAATTTCGGTATGAAAAAGAATTTTTTTTGATCGAGTTCTATTACAAACAAACACATTATTAGAAACCTTGTAGTTGATTTCTCTCGGACCGACGATTAGCCTAATTGGCTGAATTCGCGGACGCTTGAGGCGTCATACCTTTATGACCTAGTGCATATCCGCCATAACCTAAGATGTGTTCGTTTCGAAGGTAATTTAAAGGCATAGCAAGATGTAGCCGAATATAGTATCACGCCTATGTGTTTCCACCTATTTGCATATTTCCGGTTACATATCCTATTCTATTTCAAATATGACATACACGACTAAACGTTGAGTAATAATATAGCGATGATTCTAAATAGTGTATTTAGGGATTTAGTGCAAAAAATAAATAAATAAATAAATAAATTCCTTATATAATGTTGAACTTCTCTCTCATTTTATTAAATTCAATATCGATTCCTATTTTGCTCTATTTTCCATTTCGATCATCCCTTCAGTTTATTCAATATTCTCTCTTTAAATCTAATTCTTAACTATAAAGCATCATTCATTACTTACGATTGCTTTTTCACCGAATCGAAGAGGATTCGGGCAAACATATAAATAACGTTGTTTATATTCTCGACAGAATATTGTATAATCACGACGATGACTCGATTCAGGTTTCTTCGTTGTTGTTGTTGTTGTTGATGATCGCCTAAATAAAGGATATTCTGAATATAAAACGCTAAGTAATTAAATTAATAGTATTGTTACCTTTAAGATATTCCTTTAATTGGAAAAAATCAATTAAACTTCCATTATTGATAGTAAGAAGTAGCATAAAATTATGATGTTAAAGAAGATAATAAAATGAAGATAAAAAATAAAGGTAGAAGTAAAATTTTAGAAGTTAATACATCTCGAATATCCTCTTTATAAACTTTATCTCAAATTTAAAGAACATATTTCTTTAGAGAGGAGTGATTCCATTGAACCAAGACGGCAGAAATGGTGAGAGATGATTACATTGCAGAGATTTGTAAAACCAAACAGTGCTTCTTATCGATTCGCCAAGGTTTCTTCGTTGAAAATCTATTTCGCTTTCATTGAATCATTCCTCTGTTTAAACCATTCAGAAGTTTGTTTTTCATTGGTTAGACCGACCGACCGACCGATAAATTCGGTCATAAAACATTGAATTTGCAGAATCTATGCCCCGTCGATTGCATAAATCATTAGCGTTGAGCTTAATTTTATTTCGTCCATCTTATATATTTTATTCATGAAAAAATGCTAATTTTTATGTAAAACCTTTGCAAGTATTTTTCGTAGACGTCAATAAACGTTTCCTCTCTCTCTATCAACTTCCCTCATATTCTCCCTCTTTCTCCCCCTCCCTCTCTTTCCCTCATTATCATAGCCAAAAAATGATGATTAATTCAGTTTATTGTATACGATATTCTGCAAATTCAGGAAACCTATTGCAACGAAATTGAGCAATCGTTAAAAGAACGTCCTCTCAGAATAGCTGCTTTCAATGTTTCGAAGTTTTCTCAACACAAAGAATTGCAACTCACAATTTGGTATTCGGTTGATCGGGTTCATCGTCAGGAATATCAAAGCAAATATTCTCGTATGCATGACAAAATTCGAGTGATGATTCTTTTACTTTATATGTTGAAGTTAATGCACATTCATACATGAATTCTTCACGCAATTCTCTACATGCAGCCTGCAAAAGAAATCACATTTTTCTAATATAATGTTTTATAAAGAATCGAATTGCTTAAACTTTAATTTTTTTTTTATATCTTTCGATTATTTATTATTTACAGCTTTAATTATTTTTTATTTGATTTTTGAAATTCAATCATTCATAATAGAAGTTAATTGCCCTCATAAAACCATTAAAATATTATATAACTACAATTTCCTCTCATAGTGAGGGTATTTTTGGAGATGATGAAATGGGGGAGGGTTGAAGGTTATCTTATAGGTGAGCTAAATGAGCTAAAATAAAATGAGCTAAAAATAAAAATGAGCTAAATGAGCTAAAAAATGAGCTAAAAATAAAATCGGTATTGTCCCACATCTTTCCTCAAAAACATTACCCGACTATTGATGTGCTTGTAGATAAAGCATCTGGATTTCACTTATCAAGATCATGCGATAGCCTATGATATCGATTGCGATATCATTTTATTTCATATTAGCGTCTACAATTAACCGATTTAGATATATACTTGGTATAAATATTTTTTCAGTTATCACCAAATCGACTTGGGGATTTTTTCTTCCAACTGAGTTGGATTGCGGTTTACGATCCTCCTTCCTAATAAAGAAAGGAGGATGGTTAGTGATCTCCTACGCCATTTCGAAAAAGAAAACTATCAAATAATATAGTAATCGCAACATCTATGGAAAAATTTTGTCATTCATACAGTAACCATTATAATTCATGAAATACAGTAATCGGAGGTGATAAAAATTCAAATAGAAATGACGTCATCGACGAACCTAACCTGTAATTCGGGCTAAACATTAAAAGGAGTTTTTTTTCTGCTGGTATAGAAAGTAAACAACTCATTATCGATGGCTGTAGTCTAGCAAAAGTGCGCAATTTAGAGAATCGTATCTTTCAAAAATTGTTTTCCTCCATCGATTTTCAGCAATTTAATGTTTGATTTTCCTCTCAAAATATTCACTAAGGACATCGATTATCTCAACTAGCAACCGGATCTCTAATTACAACTGTATCGTCTCAGCAAGCATTCATCTCTTTATTATTCAACAAAAAAAAGAAAAGAAAAAAGAGGAAAAAAAAAAGAAAAAAAATGAAAAAAAGTGCAGTGAAAAGCATAAAATTTACATTAAGCATATGATTGCCTCATTATGAAAACTGCACTTCGATAAGTAAAATTAGGAATATGAAAGTGCGGAACTGAATCGACTAGAGATTTATTGAATGAATTTATATTACATGAATTTTTTTTATTTTGCTTATTTGATCAAGTAATATTAAGAATTCATCAATAAATAATAAAAGAAATGAAATATTGTTATGACCGATTCGACCACTTTTATAAATATTCTGCAAAATTCGGTTTTTTTTCCCCCAAATTTAGAAGTAAAATGAGAATTCGAACAGTATGAAATGCGGGTTGATTTTTATACATCTTAAAATTTTTGCAGTTTTCAATGGGGAAGATAGCACCATATAGAATACCATTTGTCCTATATTATCGAGTAAATTTCGTGACTCGCTTTAGCTGATTTTCAAGTTGAAATTTCCTAACAAACCGAAATGAACAAAATATAAGCGCGGACGCGAAGATACCATATCAGCAACTTTACAACTGCAAATTTCGAAAATCGTAGAGAAAAGTTTTCAACGCATAAAATCTCTCATAAGTTTCACTAAAGGCGTACATTTCTAACGAGATCACCGTTCCTTTTTTTCGAGTATATGCAGCCTACTCAGATGTTATGATCAATGCGTAATACAACTGCAAAGAGGCTAGAAACGGAGTAAAAAATTATAAAATTTGTGGAACACTTAAATAATTATTTATAATATACTTTTACTCCTGTGTGGATATAGCATAAAATGAATCTGGTGTTATAAGTCATCGGTATTATCCAGAAAGTGCGTTATTTTTTGTGCCCCCAATACTTCAACAAACTCCAACTCTCAAATTAAAGGTGTTACCCTGTCAGCAGCCGTTTGTTGGTGTGATGGTCCATTAGCGAATCTACTTCTAGATTCCGATCGAATATGTCTTCGTCGAATGGAATCTGCTGCACTGCGTCGAAGAATGCAATATGGAAGACTTGGATTCTTCCGGCAAAACTTCATCAAAGCAGTGTTCTCTTCAAACATTGAGAAAGAGAAAACGGCCGCGATTGTAGTTAACAAATAAGCCCAGTTATATATTTCCATAACCTGTAAAAATACTATCTCATAGCAAAAAAATTATATACAATTAATGACGTCATTGCAAATAATACCTCCGAGAAAAAATTTTGTTACTTTCATATGTCTTTTCTTATGCATGGCTTAAAGCATGTTCAACATTGCACTCTATAAATATAGAAATAAATTTCTTTGTTATTCTAAACGTATGTTTTCTCTGTGCTCACCTCTTCCTCCTCGCCTGCACCCTCCCCTCCTTTCCCTCCCCTCCTCATCTTTACTCCTTATTGAGTAAGTTATAAAGCGTTGAGAGTACACAAATAAACGACGGCTTTTCAAGCGATTTTATAAGTTTTATGTCAAAAATTACATAAATAATTGGTGAAAAATTGCCTTTGGGCTGCATTTCTTTATAATTGGTTCTCGTCATATACTTCAGCCAATTATTTTGATCTAGCTCAGATTTAGACAATAAGTAAATTGGTAAATTAACATAAGAAGTTCGACTCATAAATTTTATGCTGACTTTATATATCAATAACGATCACAATGAGATCATAAATTTCAAAATTTTCGAAGAAAATACGCATATATGCGATACAGATACACAGACACATAGACACACAGACACACAGACACACAGACACACAGGCACACGGACACAGAGACACACAGATACACAGACACACGGACACACAGACGCACGGACACAGAAGCACAGATACACAGACACACAAACACGCGGATACACAGACACACAGACGCACAGACATACAGATACACAGACACATAGACACACAGACACACAGACACACAGACGCACAGACACACAGGCACACGGACACAGAGACACACAGACACACGGACACACAGACGCACGGACACAGAAGCACAGATACACAGACACACAAACACGCGGATACACAGACACACAGACGCACAGACATACAGATACACAGACACATAGACACACAGACACACAGACACACAGAC
>JAAVTS010000812.1:12756-25940 GCA_022845575.1 Baylisascaris ailuri | reverse complement strand
CCCCCCCCCCCCCCCCCCCCCCACAAATTTCAGTATAAGTAACTTCACCCTTCCTCCAGTAGTGATATCAAATAGCGAAAATAGCACTATTCGTTGATGACATCGATCTATTAAACTACAGTGATCTGCTAAAAATTGCGTCAAAAAAAAAAATCATTTTGTGGCACTATTTATATGGCACAACCTATATGAAAACCCGTATTCCTCAAAATCGAGCAATCGAATACGCAAGAGATTTTTCAAATCTTTATGTATTTGCAAAGGATCCATAGAAAGTGGATTTTTAAAAAATTTTTCGTGGAAATTCCAAAAAAAAAAAAAAAAAAAATAGAATGTACTGACAAGGGAAATACTAGAAATTTGTTAGTGATGCGGAAAATTGATGTATAAAATCCGCCTATCGAAGTATTGCTTTTCACAGTTGCATAGAGAATAAAGCATGAATTTCCGTCATCACTACTAGTTGAAGTGAGAACGCGTAATATTAGTGCTATGAAGCAGTATTGCAAGCAACAACAACCGCATATTTAACTATACGCAATAGCATGTGAATAAGTTAATAATGATTGAAAACAGTAGTAAATATTGCTCCAATAGTAATAATTGTAAAACAGTATACTGCTCTAATAATTGTCGGTTGAGAAAGTAGTAAAAGATATTACTGGAATAAATAATAATAAGTAAAAACATCTCTAACAATAATAACTAATAATAGAAGCATACAATTTGTTGTCATCTATATAACTGCAAAATGCAACAATCACACCACTTTTGTCTGTAAAAAATTTTAAATTTTTTCACATCATAATCAACCGGTAATTCTTCGAGAGAGTAAACAAAAAACGTGATTCCCTAAGATTACCCTCTCAGGCTTCCACTTATTGCGGATATTGCAACCTCACCCTTCCTATTGCTTCATCCACACTTGTTCTCATCAATCTAAAACACCAACTCCCGCATAAAACCTAAGCGTTCACTTATATCAAATCAGAAATGTGAATGAAATATGCTTCAATAATTTTCTTTTCTCCTCTCATCTTTGTATTACTGTGTTAAACATCGACAGAAGTGCATAAGAGTATTTATACAAACGTTAATCAATGAAACAAAAAAAAAAAAAATCAAGAAAACGCCCGACAAAATATATTATAACAGAAGATTATGAAAAATTCGAGTATAAATAACATTCGATGGATATGAATATTAATCACTACTAAACTTAGGTTATCTAATATTGCCTCATATGTTTAAAAAAAAAAATAGGTGATGGAATTTTTTAGGTAAAATTTTTAAGGCATCATAATAAAAACAATGCGTTTTTTTACGAGATTTCTTCTTTAGTAACAAGAAAATCCCACCTTTGTGTTATGTATTTCTTTAATATAATAATCTATGAATCTTATATGGTAATTTTCACAAAACCAATAAGGAATATTTGAATAAAAATTGAATAATTAGCGCATAGAAAATATTTAACATAAGATTAGACAACAAGATATTTTGCATATTAGCCCAACGCTGAGTTGAAATAACGTTTCAAACAGACGATACTAAATAGAGCACCATTCCACATTAATATTGATTAAAGAAGATCGATTTTATAGAGGTAGAGAGGAAAAAGAGGGAGAAATGGAAAAAATAGCTTCAAGATTCGAGTGGTCAAAGATTTAAAACGTTGAAATTTGGTTAAATGGTTAAAAATCAATAAAAAATCAAAAGAAACAAATATAAATCTGCTGAAAAATCGAGTAAACTATGCGCAAATATCAATGAGAAAATTTCAGCAATTTTTTTCATTCGATATTCGGTAATCTGAGGGCAATTTGAGAAATGTGAAGATCGATTATTTTGGATTATTATTACTTATTCAATAAGTTAAAACAATAATGAATATTGAGATAAAAGTGAATAAAAATTATTACCATTAAAATAAAACGATAAAATAAATGAAATCGCAATCAACGCATTTAACAATTTTCATAAATAATATAAAAGAGTAATCAACGTATGTTAAATTATTGTTAGCTAATATAATTCAACAAGTAACTATTATGCAAACCATTATCACGAGATTTAAGATTTAATGAAAAAAATTCAGCTATAAAAAAAATTGGTATATGCTCGAAATTATAAATTTCGAAAAAAAAATACTTGAAAATTTTCCATTGCTCTTGGGCGTTTTCAAGCCGAAAAACTATACTGAATCAACCTAAAGCAAAAGAGAAATCAGAATATTACAGAAATATTTCCGATAAACAATGTACTCACTTTATATTTGTGGCCATTTTTGGAGCCATAAGTAAATGGCCTAGTTCTTTTGCTCTATTTTTACAACGATCAACAACAGCACCTAATCTAGTATTTTAATTTCTGATCGACTTTAAGAATTACAAAATGCCCATAAAGATCTGTACGATAAGTAAAGATTGAACTATACAGAACAAAAGTCGTTCAAAGGAAATAAAGAAATTAGGTGAGCATATTAGTTATGTCATGATTAAGCATCATAAACATTAAGCATTACCACTTCATAGATAAAATGCACACACATTCTGTATTCTAAAAATTCAGCATCATCAAAACATTTCACAATCGAATGTAACCACATACATATTCAAAATTTTGGCATTATAGAAGTCAATCAATACTCCAACGACCGCTCCTCGGAGAATAGACGGAAATTCCGAATTTTTTTACCGATAACAAAGGCATCTGAATTTCTATACTTCTATCCTCTAAGTATGACCTTAGTGAGATAAAGTATGCAGCAAACAAAACTTTTATGGTAATATAAAGGTATTAGGCCTGCAAATCAGGCCAAAAGTGGTTAACCCTCTACGATAAACATAGGAGAGCGACATTGACCACTAAGAATACACTTGGATTTTTCAACGAGAATTGCAGAAATCTTTGAAGAGCAGAAAAAAAAGAAGTGAGCCTAATTGCAGCACTTATAAAATATTTCACCATAATAATCGTATTCGTATATATAAGTATTTCATCACTTGTATTAGATAGCTATCACTTTAAAAAAAAAAAGAAAAAAAAACAACACAACAACTACTTTTATTGCTGACAGCGCTATTAGAGTCACAAAGAAAACATGATTCGCGCATCCCAACACGAAAAATACCGTAGCAATACAGTAAAACGTATTTGCATATTTTCGCATGATTATTTTATACGCATGCGTTTTTTTTTAGTAAAACAACTTGGGAAAAAAAGTTCGACAACCATTGGGATAGATTACTTCAAATATATGTCGAACGAAATTAAACAACGCAAAGACACAAAAATTACATGAGAACAAAAACGACCTTCAAAAAGAATGTTGGCGCTGAAATGAAATAAAGAAATAAACCAAAAAAAAAAAAAACACTCAAATAAAGGTAAGACAAACATGATAAGTTTTATCCTCACAAAAGATAAGATAAGACAAATCCAATCTGTTATCCTCACAAAGAGCTTATTCAAAAGACAAGAAAACCTTATATCCACGTTTATCCCGTCAGAAAAATGAACTTTCACCTCTATCTTACCTTAGCAATTTACCAGGAAAAAAAAAATTCAAAGAGAAAATTGAGGGAAATCAAAGGGTAAATTTGCACATACAGTACAGATAGGAGACGATTCGTTATATAACTCAAATAAATAGATGGTGAAAAAAGCTGATAAAAGTGAAAAAAGCTTAAAGATCACTGAACATCAGTACCTCTACTTTCGTTAAATTAACAAAGTTAAAAGAAGAAGCTGAAAATGCACCAAATTTAAAAGTTCTTTTCGTTAAAGCCCTACTATAGTCAAAAGCATTCTAGAACGGAAATGAGATAATCAACAAACAAAACGACAGATAGAGAGAATGAAATAAAACTTGAATATTCTTGAGAATATTATAAAATTTTCATTACTAAAACATTACAATAGTGATAATTTTACATTTATATTTTTTATTTTTAAAAAAATGTCGAAAAAAAACCAAAAAGAACAAACATTTTGATTTCATTGGCAAATTCCCCCTTATATCATCCTAATAAGAACCACTTTAAAAAGCTGAGGACCTTAATTTAAATAAAAATTAAGGGAAACAACTTCAAATACTTGGCCTGTAAATACCACTCTAGGTTTCGTAACGATCGAATACAAATTTAGGTTACTAAAACGTCGTAATCCTTACTTAGTAAGAGGATTTGTAACAAGCAAATTAAGTTAATATAAAATTTTTCATACTAGATCAGGCAAAAAGACAAGTCAAACCATCTCTGTTGAAATTGTTTAGGCGATATGCCCGTCATGAATTCCTTTTTTAATTAGATTACTTAAATAAGAGAAAATAGACATACTGTTCAATTTAATGCAGCCAAACTTTAAAGATTAGTCATTTTGGGTGCATTCCTTCTTGCACGATTCGTACGTATATCCGTGTCACTCAACGATCTGCGTAGGTATGTTTTGCTCGTTTTACGGCGTTCATCAACGCCGGCCGTCGTTGCGGCCGATTCAACGGTCGCCGTCGTCGATGTATCATCTTCAAGTAGCGTCGAATCGAATGCAGCTCCCTTGTTCTGATTCAATGAAATTGCCGAATTCACATTGTTCCCTCGGGCAATCTCCAATGTGGAATGAATCTCATGTGCCTCATTCATACGAAAATTCTTCACCTCATCGAGGTCATTACTATTGAACGACTGAAATGGAACTGTTGGATGAATTGGAAGTGTTGATCCAGAAGCTGTGCATAACACCTCACCGGCACCGTTCAATGAGGATTGCTCATTCGATGTGGAAGGTGGAGAGCAAAACAACGAACTGGTCATAAAACGAGGCTCACGAGTGCCATGTTCAACGTGTGCGTCCTTCAACTGCTGAAAAACAACGCTTATTAAATAAATAAAAAATTTATTAAACAAATATTAAAATATGTTGACCACCTATGCACAACTGAATCCATTTCGATTTCTTTAAGTAAACCATCTAGGACGATTAGTCAGTCACCAGCATATATCACTAACTAACAGTAACGACGGGGTATTTTAACAGTTCATGTACAAGCTGGAGCTAGCTCAAGCTCCAGTTCAATTCGAATATAGATATACGCTTGAGATGAAAGCTAAAACCTAGACTCGAACTTAGTTATACCTAACTGAAGGTAAGAAACTCACATACTGAAAGCTGTCTTGAAAAAAAAAAAAAAAACTCCATTGAATGGAGTCAAATTGATCAAAAGAAAAAAAATGCAATTGATAACTAAAGACTACGCACCGTTTCAAGTTTGGCGATTTTGTTTCGATAAGCTTTTTGCTCATTTTTAAGCGTTTCGACAAGTCTTGTAAGTCTTTGAATATCATCAACAAATTTTGCCTCAACGTGTTGTCGAACGATACGTTCCGATATTAATTTCTGCTTATATGAATTTTTCTTATCTTCTTCTTTGCGTAAACGATATAATAGAGCGTCGACCTTCGATTCTAACGCCTATAAATCAGCAATATAAGACTAATTCGAGTTTATACTTTATACTTCCTCTAAATTCGTTTATTTTGAGTATTTCATTCTCTCTTATTGAAATTCGCGAACAATTCAAAAATGAGTGCAATAAAACATAAAAATTTCTTAATGAACTCCTATTTACGGCATCGCATTTCTCTGAATTCACACTGTTGTTGAACGATATTAAATTCTCTAATGGAGCATCCAGAATTCAATCCAAAGAAGCAAATAACTGCAATTACCCTTTCCTACGAGGCGAAGAGCCAAATGCGGAGCTTTCTTTGGCTACTGTAAATAAGGAAAGAATGCTCCTAAATCTTAACAATAAAACTGCTTCTTCCGCATGATTAACTCCTGATCAAGATTAGAATTAACACTAGAAATAAAAATTTGGAGCAAAGATATACAAATTACATTAATAAAAATAGATTGAAATAGTTTTTTGAACTACTATAAAAATGGTTTTATATTGAAGATAAGTAAAATTAACATAAAAAAATTTCTACGGAAGAGAATTTAAAAGAGGAAATTTCTTCTCAGAAATATTTGAGGGAGGAAAAAGAGATTTTTCCGTCTTATTCGGGTTCGACAGTTCGATAGTAATCTCTTCTTTGACAGTTCATTTTCAGATGTCCCTCAAAAATCTGTCTACAACCTCCCCTCCCCTTTNGCTTCCTTCCTTCAAAAAATCCACTCATTTCCACTTACATTCACACATTCATTTATCTCCATCTGCTTTCCAATATGTCATTGCATACACTTAATAGATATCTTAAGATTAATACCTCTATAGTGTCCTCATTTTTGAGAATTCTGGATCTTCTCATCGAATCAAAAGAATCATCCGAATCACCCAACTCTGGATCGTAAGTGTTTAAATTTATCGATGAAGGTCTATTTCTTGTGAATTCAGATGTTCCATATGAACGCTTATTATACTTGGAGCCATTCTGCAATATATTCGCACTTTATAGTGTATTCTGTAATATCATATAATACATCAAATTATGAAAAATTAAACATAATAAAATTTTTGATTATAAATAAACTTAAAATCGTTTAAGAATTCAATTATAACACAACAGAAATGTTGCCTAGTATAGCACAAAGTATTAAAAAAGTGCCATTCACTCTAGAAAGGTTAAAAAAGCCGAAAATATGAAATCGTTCATAAACCTCTTCCTCCATCATTAGAAGATTGCCATAAAGCTGATAAAATATGCGTCTATAATCCCATTATCACAGCAAAGTCTTATAAATTACCAACATATAACAAATATGCATCATAATACATTCATATGTCAACTAATTCGATCACACTGCATTTGTGGCTCCAACTTGATGGGCTGTAAAATTCGAAGAAACTTGAATTGAAGTATTGAGGTACTTATATATGTATATATTTATTTATTTATTTATTTATTTATTTATTTATTTATTTGTTTATTTATTTATTTAGTTTTTTTTTGAAGTTGATAGATGAACGTGAAAGTTTCTGGTTTATATTACCCAAATATTCCTGGCTTATACGATCTAAATATCGCAACTTTTGCTTCAGTAGTTTTCGAGTTGAAAATACCGACTAGCAAAACGCACGAACATAGCGCCGTCATATTATGAACTTACAAAGGCTTATGCAGTAATAAAAGTCAATAAACTTATTGCTAAGGCTTATGTTTGAAAATATTGTTGTGCCCAGGTAGATAAATTTCTGAAATAAAATAGAACTAACAATTTATATTGTTTCCTATAAATAAGAATAAAACGATGACATACCCTCTCTCTAAGTGGCGGCTCAATTCTGAAGTGTTCATATTCAACTCTGCCAACACATGAACGGGATCCTTTAGTCTGTTTGGGTTGCGTTACGGTGTGATACGGTGCCGTTGGCTTCAGAAACGTGTCGTCGACACTCATGAATCGTGAAGAACGTCTATCGCGTCTGGTGCTTCCATGTGAAGGTAAACGATGAAAGGTCTTCGTCTCCTTTAAACAAAGATGCATTTTAGATTGTCTATTAAGGATAGTCACCTCCGATAAGGAAAGTCAAGAATATGTAGGAAAGAAGGAAATCGATGAGGATGAATCTTTAACCAAATGTAAAAAAAGATAACTATAAAACAGTTCCCTAAATAAATGTTGCTATTGGACAACTTAGTGCACTATGCAAACACACTGTACATAGTTGAAAAAATAATTCCAAGATCTGGAAACTTGCCAACAATTTCTATATTGCTAACAACATCACAATCTCTAATTTTCTTCATCCCTCATTTTTCAGAAGCTATTATTTATAACGTCAACTAAGATCTTCTATGTTATGAATCTTTCAGATAAAAAATTTTATTAAGATGAAGAATTTTATTCAAACATAATAGCACTTCATTAAGCCTACCGCAGTATCAACTGATTGGTGCATTCAAAAAATTTTAATCTCAAAAAGTAATTCATCATAAGTCATTGGTAGAAATTTTTACTGAGCATTCAGTAAGAGATGGATTTTCCTAAATTTCAACTGCAGTATCGTATAAACAAGTACGATACCATTATAGGAAATTCAGGTATGAATATGTCGGATCAAACATACGATAAAAAGCGTCAAATATTTCGGCGCCTTTTATAGCTATGGTGCCTAAATAATGATAACGATGATTTCTCCCATAAATGATCGACCGGTTAACGGATAAAATTATGTCATTTAACATATCAGAACTTATCATATAATTCGCTCGAGAAAAAAAATTTGGAAAATAGATTAATTTTTTGAAAAAAAAAAAATATTTGAAAATGAAAAATCGATAATTTACCTCTTCCACTGGTGATTCATTTTCTTTGTCGTTTTTCTTCGAGCGAAATATTTTTAGAAAATTCGACATTTTTGATGAGCCAATGATTTAGATTCACGGGCACAAATAAATACTGCAATACTCTTATCGAAATCGATCGAAAATTACGAATGAGGTGGCAAACAACTTTATTCACGCATAACATAGGAGAATATGAATACATAGACATAACAAATACCGTACAACCTCGAATAATACCCCAGGAAATATATTATAGAAATTATAGGACAAGTAGTTACTTACCCTGTCTAAAATTTCGGAGAAGAAATAATGTTCAATTCAACGACTCTATTTTCCTTAAATAAAACAAAAATTAGCGAAATAATAAACTACGCGAATAAAAAACACCATCTAAGCTAATAAACACCTCTTCCCCCTTTTGATTTCTTCCAAAAAAGAATTGACAACTTTTGCACTTCACTTCAAGTTTTATGATAACTAAAAATCGCCCTACATAAATAAATATTGATATTCAACATATTAAATATTATTAAATAAATATTAAACAATATTAGATATTAAATGAACATTCAACAAATAAAAAAAACATTTAGCGAAAAGAAAACATAGAATATGTTTCAAACAACGATAGATTAGAAGAGAATAAAACAATAATTAAAATGGAATAAACTTGAATTTCTTATACAATTATTCATCGAGTAATCGCATTCATAAAACTTCGAATTTTTTTAATTTCACTGCCGATCGTTTTATTCAAATCAATCGAATTTCGTAATTCGTTTGCTGAGAAATGAATGAATTTTTTTTCATTTTTTCTCCAATCCACTGAAAATTTCAAATTTCAACTTGAGTCAGGCTTTTCTTAATATAAAAAATCAATCTTTAATTAACTACCGATTATTTATAAAAAGAAAAAGCAAATAGAGCTATGATAATAATCTTTGCAATAAAGAAATTCTGATATTATTATTATATCGTAAACTATTCAACTTCAATTTATCTATAACCAAATTAACTTAAGAAAATTTCTTCCAAATGGGTTACATTTTTAACTAGGTGTAATTTATACAAAAAAAGATATAATATCCACTTAAAACCTCATTCTTAACCACTTAAAACCTTAATCTTAAACAATCAAAGGGATAAAAATTTGAAAAAAAATTTTTAAAGGAATATTTATATCTAAATGGAATAAATAAAATTTCCAGCATAAAAAAATTTCATGTCTACGTTCTGTGAGCAAAAATAAATTAGTTGAAAATTTTATTGCTAAATATCCAAGACTTTCTGCGATTATTACATGGTCGTTATGGTCTCTAATCAATTGTTGCACCTATAAAATAGCCGACAGGTTTAGCTAATACCAGCCGTTTGGCTAATCTTTATGTAATAATAAGGATTTAATATTTTTTTTAAAATGCTAGCACTCGCTAATATTTAAGTGGTGCAATCTATATTCTCATAGATATAGAAAGGAAAGCATTTGTGCTTTTTTCAATATACTTTCATCAAAAACAAACAAAAAAACGAAATTTTACGAACTGCTAAAATCAAAGGCTAAAATTTTATAACTTTTTAAAGTGAACTAGTGAGTGATTATTACTATATATTATATATATCAAACAATAGAATGATTCCATTTCTATGAAATGAAAAAAAAAAAAAAAAGAAAAACACCACAATCATCAACAGTGATTGGCGATGTGATAGTTTGTCACATTTTTGCATATATGAACAATAAGAGAGTGATTTCCCTTAGGGGATTTGTCCGATATTCATGGTGGGCTATTTATGTCTACGATAAGATGCGCAAATATTATAGGCAATTGTGCTGACGAATTTTGGAGCTGAAAAGGGGATAGATAGGAAATTAAAGACACCCTTCAGGGGTTGACTATGATTCCCTTATCAAAAGCTTATAAAATCGCTAGATATGTTCATAATATTGTATGCAAATATTGTGTGCATTGAACGATACCAAAAGCTGAAATATTCTAAAATGCAAATCTCTTATAAAGGGATTTTCATCTTAATCGATAAGGATTCAACACTTTATGCAAAATGTTTGTGGACTTTGACTGACAAGTTTCCATAGTATCAGCCGTAGAATGAACGTCTTTCTATCGCCTAACTATTCGATATTCTATAAATTTGTGTTGTAATATCTTAATAAACTATTATTCTTGCATAAGAATATATTACAATGAAATATATAAATAAAATAAATGCCACCGGATTAATTAACTATAATATTTACAGGATAGTGCAAGATTATTTATGCATATTCAAAAATACTAGGAAAAATTTGCATATATTTTTTATTTATTAAATGAAACATATATCCTACCTTTGGTTAGAGAAAGATGATACACCTTGCCTAAGGGTTATCTGGTAATTAGTAAGTTTATTGCGATGAATTTGCTGAACTTAAACATTTTATTTATTTATTAAATATCCTCAGTGTGAAAGGTGAATAATATTACTCCCAGTTTACAAACAACCAGCTTACCTAGCACTTCATAGTTATTGTTATATACCTAGTTGATAGGTAAATTGAAGAAAGGAACGTTTGCATTTTCCCATTGTTGGATTGCTTTCGAATGAAACGCTGAATTAAATAATTTTTTCAACGTTTTTTTTTATTCAAACTAAAAGAAATTAAAATAAGCGAGAGTAGAAATTTTGATCTAAAAGATTTATAAACTTTTATATTAAAAAAAATATGAGATAATATTGTCTTAGAAGAGATTCTTATGAGGATCGAGTAATAAAGGTCGACGTTCAATAAAGTAATCGAAAAACAATGCCAATAATACTGCAATCCCCCCATCCCCCCCTCCCCCAAAAGAAAAAACGTTTTATTATCTACTATTCAAAAACTACACCTTCACATAGGTAACAACCGGCGGCTAAAGCGCTTTCAAAGACGCGCAATACAAAAAGACCACCCCAAACTCCAGCAATGATCTTCGCTGAGAGCAAAATGAGAGTAAAAAACGACGCGCATTCAAAGTAGCCGCCATAAGACGCGAAGTTCTTTTCCCTACGGGACCACCAGCGTTTTGATTGAGGCAATTTTACAGGTAAATCGAGTTGTGGTTTAGAGCTTTGTGATGATCTATTTCTACCAATTGGTACTTATTAGTAGTAGAATAAAACAGGTGGATTATTATATGACGATGTTGGAGTCGCTTAAAGATTAAAGATTAAATTTACGATCAATATTAGTAATGATGAGTTATCGATTGAATTTCCATTCGATCAGGAAACGACTGTGAACGATTCTACAAAGAATTCCTCTTATGAAAAAAAGGAAAGAAAAATTCTTTTTATAAAAAAGAAAGAAAAATTCCTTTCATAAAAAAAATTACTGCATTTCAACTAAATCGGAGTTATTAATCTAACATTATGAGAGAAGAGTAAGGGAATTCGGTCATTTGGATATAGAGGGTTCAATTCTGATAGCGTAAAAATCCAACGGTTTTAAATTGTAAAATTAACGAAAATTTAGAGGACATTAAATAAAGTTTTAGCAATATTATAGTAGAGAATAATATTGTTTAAAAAAACTTCCGCCATGATAAAGAAAAGAAAAAAAACTTCCGATTTAACGATGTGACGTCGTTATAAAACCTTTTAACATCACAGCTGAACGATTTTCTCCTTTAAAAGAATCATATCCACAAAGGTTTCGATTAAAATTAATTATTATTTGAAAAATTTTATGAAAAATTTTTTGAAAATGTGAGATTTTCAATTATATTACGATATGAGATTATATTCGAGTAAAAAAAGTTCAAAAAAAAGTTCCTCTATGTTACATAATTGGAATATGGGCCCATTATGTGGCTTATTTTTTGTTGCCATTGTTATGTTTATCAATGACGATCACATTTCTAAGATTTCATTCCTTAGAGGGTTGTTTTATCATTTGAAATAGTGCGGTTAAATAGAGAGCATAGTCCGGTTTTCCGTTATGTTTTCTGATTCAAACCTGTCCGGTTCCCGTTATGTTTTCTGATTCCAAACTGTCCGGTTTTCCGTTATGTTTTCTGATTCCGTCCTGTCCGGTTTTCCGTTATGCTTTCTGATTATGTCGATTATATTTCTGATTATGTCGCTGCTTAAGTCGGGATTGTTACAGTAATGCACATTCGAAGATAGGTTAGGATGGAGAGGCAAGGACGTGTAGTAGAGAGGGGGGGATGGGAAGGGAGAAAGGAAATAATAAGGTCTTTGAGGTATTTGTAGATGGGAAGCAAATTTTGTCGAAGCTGTCGATTTTCAATATATATGGTAAAGAGTTGGTTCAATTTACTGAACATAGTTTTGCGTTGGAATTAGAAACTACGAAATAATCGTTGGTTTTCTCTCAGTGACCTTTCGTTTATTAGTTACATTGTACTAGTAATCTCATACCAAATAATATTGTGCACAATTTCAGGTTTCTTGTTATGAGGACCTGAAATTTATGTGGTACCAATATTATTGATACCCCCCGTTTCATCGAACTTTAGCTAAGCGCTTTTGGTCTTCATATTATTACTGCTATTTTATAAAACCTGAAATTTGTTTTTGTATCGATTCACATAATTTTTAACTCTGCATATGTTTTGCATCTTTTTTTCCTCCGTATCTTGCAGCATATTTCTCTATAATCTTGTTCAAATATCTTTTCCTTGTTTTCTCACTTGTTAAATCGAAATAAATAGATTTGCATTAGTAGTAACTAAAGTATAGAAGTGAAGAGAGACTAGGTTAACTCATGGACACTGTACGGATACCGATTCTGATAAGGGCTCCTTTCTTATGTTATTAATGTAAAAATCCTTATCACGAAGTGTAACGTCGAAGGTGAACCATTTCGTTTATGGGTATGCAGCCAAAGCA
>JAAVTS010000811.1:60957-71273 GCA_022845575.1 Baylisascaris ailuri | reverse complement strand
TCAGCAGAAAGTAATTTACCCTACTGGGTCACCTATCTGCAAGTGAGTCAAAAGCGGCGTTGCAACCAAATCGAGCGAACGCGATGCGCAGATTTTAAACGTGATTCGGGTCATGTTTTCACGTGCCGCTCCAGCTCATTGAATTCGACGAGGAATGTGGATACTACACGAAGGCGCAACGGTCATCCTTTCTGGATCAACGGCGACGATGTCGACTATAGATGTAAGTCCAGGTTTTCTTAGACTTCCTAGACTTTCAGACTGATATCGATCGACTACTCGAGGACTTCATGTCCTCAGAAGAGTTTATCATACTACATTACTCAAGACTGGAAGTCCTTGTTGCTCGTAATGGCTAAAGGTTTTTATTTTCTCAATTCCATCAGAGTGGTTTGTCGTTTATATTCTGAAATTGCCAATTATCATGGCTAATCTGCAAAATTAGAGCCTATTTTTTTGGCACAAACTGCCCATGGAAAGGCTGAATGTCCGACCGGTCGAACATTAATTGCCATTTTGGTTCAGAGTAAACCTTTGGGAAATCAGATTTTCTTTGGCGCGATGGGATGAGTTCAATGCCTTGCCTGGCATGTTTTATTCGCAAAAACATTCAAATCTGCACGCTGGGTCACAACATCGGGCATACAATGTGCATCGTAGAATGACCTCTACACCGTCTTTCAAATTGATCCATCAAATTTTAAAGAAAATTGCTCAAATGCTCAAAAATTTGCGCACATTTTGCACATGATAAGCCACAAGACAAGTGGAAAAGCTTGCCAGTGGCGACGGCATATAATGAGTTTTTGCTGTCCATTTAGCTAAGCAACCAGCTTCAGAAGGCGATCACGGCAATATAAATGTTGGATAATGCTTTCGAATGTCAGCTCATCCGATTGCCCATTAGAAACCATCGCGGGAAAATTAGTTTTTCTGCGATGTTGTTGACGTTTACGGTGCAAGGTACTTGCATTTTATAAGAAATTTCATACGTTTGTATTTCCTTCCGAAGTCGACAAGTCAGCGTGAAATATGGCAGTGGCATACTACCGAGTACATTATATCCACTTGATTTCAAATCTGCAATCTCGGTCATCGAAGGATTGGAATCACGGGGAAGGCAGTTATACTGAGACATTTTCGCAGGCACTTTGTTAGCAATCATATGACGTCACCTTAGTGCACTTTTGCGAATGAATTCTGGAAAACTGCGCAAAAATGATTTTCGCAGAAGGCTCGGACAAACGGACAGATTACTTAAAGTGCAAATGCGTTATTCCGTATATTTTATTATCTGTTGAAAATTTATGGAACCGCACGGTTTAATGAACGGAATTGCCAAAGCGCTTAAGATGAGATCTCCTCTGGCCAACTTTGCCGCTTATTGAATGCAATTATATTAACCTTGCCAATAGCAATTACTACCTTTCATGAAATGTGGATTGTTTTGAGATGAAGTGGAATTTTCTATTTTCACGGATATTTGCGAAAAGGTTGCCCGTAAATTTATGTGGAAAATATGTCTCGAGAAAATCTGAACAATAGCTTCCTTTGAGAAAGTAAACTGTTATGGAAATTATCCTAACATCTTGAACGTGCTGAATATGATAACGTATGACTGTCTGAAAGTGGTTCATATGAATAAATGGCTTGAGTAACAATGACGAAGCTTTACTGAGAACTCATTAGATGTGAGCTATAACCGTTCAGCAACATACTGTGTTTTGTACTCATTCAGGCACTTGTCGGCAATGCATGAGGTGTTCTACATCATCGCAGGAAAAGGTTGATATCAACAACAGTACGACACCTCGAGTTGCCNACAACAGCAGCAACAGCAACAGCAATAACAACAACGTCGTGGTTCCCACCAAAAGTAAGTAAGAATGTGGTTACGCTCATCTCCATAATATGACAGCTGTCTAGAGGTTCACTAGGATAGTCCAACAGTTCCGTATTTTCATTCTTCGTGATTACGAAAGATAGCAATAAGTCTCCTCGCACGCTTCTAGCTTCTCATTTGCTTCCCCTCTCACGTTGCTGTTAAATCAAGAACAACTTAGAAGTTGCCCATGTCGGAAGCCCTAGCTTGCGTTGTTTAATACCACATTCTAACCATCAACGGTGGTTTAGACATGCGAAAGGCAAGCAAACTATTCCAAATTTCTTTTTGTTTCCCTGCACAATATCTTGGTCACTTCATGAAAAACGCGTGCGCAATTTTTGGAAGCATCGTTTTCACGCAAAAGATGATTGCTATCGACAAAGATTTCCTGTGCAGTTGTAAGGGTTAGGTCCTCTTAACTGCTCATGTCGTTAATCTTCGTCAAGATCTGCAATTCCTGTCCAGTCACGGTCAGGTACTCTGCTGACCGACACAGGTGCCAAGACAACATTTGATCATGTTTGTGCAATACTATGTGCGAACAAAATAAGCCTGGTCAGTAATATGGCTTCTGTGGTCGGTTCCACCTTGCCATGATCGCACTCCATGTTACTGTTTGACCTCTCCGTGGCATAATGCCGCCATAATACATCCTTGCAATTTATAGAAGTTTTATAAAGAAAATATGATCCATATATCAAAAACGTTGTTAAAAGTTTTATACTGAAGTCATACTGACATAAAGTCCTTTATGGGTACACCGTCAGTATAGACCGAGATGAATACGTTTGTCCGAGAAAACGACGTCAAGAAAAGAAAAGAAAAGAGAGAACAATTTTTCTTTATTCAAAAACAAACGCAGAAATCACGTATGTATGAGCAGAGACGCCATAGACGACCGTTAGAAGACTAGATATTTGCTAAGACTGCAAGAAGTAAGACACGGTAGATTACCTATGAGAACAAAACGTGACCACGTTTCAACCCTTATCCGTTGACGTGTGCACCTGAATTATGCGCGGGCCATCGTCAGAACGAAGCGCATAACCCTGTTAGAATAAANGCCATCGTCAGAACGAAACGCATAACCCTGTTAGTATAAGAATCTGTATAGACAGCTGAACTAATAGTAGAAAAACAGAAAGGAATAGAAAAGTATATCGTATGAGAGTAACTGAAAAATGTAAAACAAGAAAACTGCTGAAAAAATAAATGCTCAAAACAATAATAGTAACCTCGTTGCCATAGCTCAAAAGAAGAAAGGAAAATCAAAGATTAAAAATACTATACTAAAAGAAGCACCATGTAAAGAAAGAAACACGTATAATTTATCTACGAACCTTGAAAACACTGGACAAGAGTATAAATGTCAATGCATGCTGGAGTATGCGGTCGACGTGAGTACAGCAAAAGTATATGTGATAACATGATAGCCGCTAAGCCTAACTGTAGACGTTAACGATATTGACCATATATTCGCATCATGTAGAGCAATGTTTTTTTGATCTGTGTTTAACATTAGACCTATCGTAGAAATATGAAAGACCAAAGGTGCACTTATTTCAAAAAAGTAAAAAAATAAGTAAATAAATAAATAAATAGAAGGCGCTCTTGCTGTACTTCGTCTGTGAGATTAAAAAGCGCTTTTCAGATGCTGATTCTAGTAGTCATCTAGAAAGGAAGCATCAGTACTGGACAGAAGGCAGACGAGGTACATGTACTGCATCCAACTATTGACCACTGTTGACTGCGATGGTCGTCACCATATTGCGATATGTGGTCTCGTCTAATCAAAAGCGTCGGATTGCTTTTTCTTATGAAGATTTCCTTGCTAATCAAAAAACTGTATGTGCAATTTTAATGTTGAAAGTGGCGGACACTAAATTTGTCGCATTTCATCTCTCTATAGCGAATATACTCGAAGATTCTGTTCTCGATATCTGTCTCAAAATTTCCATCAATAAAATGTTTTGATCGAATGTAAACACTAGGAAGTAGGTATAAAAAAATTTGCACAGGTCATTGTAAGCATTCACGATGCATGCGGTTATTTGTATTAATCTTTGATGTTATTATATTCGTTTGCTATGCGTTTTAGCTGTTACGGTTGCATCACTTTAATCAATTTCTTGAAGGCCGCTGTATTTTATACAATGTTTTCACTATTACGTATTATTTTTCTATCGGGTAAAATTCACTATACTTTTAATGCTTGATTATGTGAGGGGAAACGGAAATTGAAATGTTTACTTGTGTAAAAATGCAATATTTGGCTAAAACATTCTTACGGCTTCTCATTTTTTTTCTTCTCCTATTCGCCGAAATCATCGATGAAATGAAATATCCGTGTCACTGGGCACTGTAAACTCCCATCGTTTTTATGCCTTTTTCCTTTGCAAATAAAGGCATCGCGATCGCTCTACTACCCTTATATGGAAATACCAGACAGACGGATGTACGCAGCGTAAAAAGGCGCAAACGGTTGCAAATACACCACATAGCCGCCTCACTAATCTTTGCAACGGTAATTTCGCAAAAGCGCAAAAAGCGTTTCAACTGGAATAAAACATTTCAATCTCAGCGTGCTTATGCGCTGCAAAATCACCTCATAATAACGTCATGCTTATGGGTATTTGTGTTTATGTTTAGTTCATGAACTACCCAGGCTAAAATTGTAGATCTCATTTTTATCATGCATATCACGAGTAAACTCCTGGTATCTAATCTACGCATCCAACGGCTTTGAAAGAAGTTATAAGCATTTAAAGATGTAATAAATTCAAATACAGTTTACGTCAGCCGGTTTTTTATCTTACATCAGTGGGGTTACAATAATTTAACCTTTTATAGCTTCGTGAGAGTGGTTGCGCCAATTAAAATGTGGGTCTTATTTCATCTATTTATTGTTTGTTGCTAACTTATATACACCTGCTTGGCGGTGAGCGGAATTTAAAATTGCATAATATGTGACTTCCAAAATGCATAAATTGCCATCAAAATGTGCCCAAAAAATATATCTGAAGTCACTTTAAATATCAACTAGAGAAAAAAGAGGCGGTCGAACAATTCACATTGAATTTAAAATTGCATAATATGTGACTTCCTTCGGCAAGCCTCGTCACATGTTCGGTTTCAAACAAATGGGCCAATGCTCCTCAACGATGAATACCTTGCGTGTCAACCATCAAATGGAAGTACAAGTTTTTATTGCGATTTCTTTCTCTTCGATTCTTATTTTTGACGTCAATTTCGACTCCATAGAGTAAATTACGGAATTGAATCGATGCCCAATGAATTTAACATTAAATGAAGTGTTTTTTTTTTTTTTTTTTTTGCAAGAAAAGGTCAGCCAGCTAGTGATATCACCCGAAAACAGCGCCTTTATTACACTATATTTGCTTTGATCTCAATAGTGAAATGGGTCATGCTGTTTGACGCATCCCACTTTTAGGTGTCGAGTGCTATGCTCTCGCGAATGCATTTCCTCAATCATCTCTTGTTTCGTCATTTAATTGTTGATTTTTATCTATCGTTCAAAGATTTCAAGTCCTACAAAGAAGCTTGTTATGATGGCGTTAGTTACTTTTCATAGGTGTGCGAGTGCTCTTTAATTACTTTCAGCTTGTTAATGAGGAAAATTGCGTTGATGGAATTCGTTGGATACAACGTTCGTATACAGGTATATGACAGAGATGTGAGGATGAATTCTAAAAATTCATGTTCTATTTTAAAATTCTTAGACGCGATGCGCTTTGCAGTAGAGAAAGTACACCAATCAGTGTTTTATTGTTTTTTTTAGTGTTTGCAAGGCAACTTAATCAAGTGGATGAAATGCAGAAAGCGCATATTGTGCCAGTTTTTTCCGCCATTTCTTTCCACTGTTCACTTTTTCTTATAATAACAATAATCTATCCTTTGTTATGTGTTACTCTTTTCTTCACATCTTTCAAGTGACATTTTTATTCAGGTTACTTCATCTATGGGTGAAAAACGCTTCATAATTGTGTGTGAAGCTCATCCTACGTATATGAACAGGGACAAGGACAGAGGAGGAGGGCAGTGGAGGGAGGAGGAAATGTTAGCAGATGATTTAAAATTAGCACCACCTTTTCTTTCACAAATTTCATTCTTTTGTGAGGTTTCTCGCATCAGTCATTTAAAAAACGTGGGCTAATTTTCATGGCACCTTTGAGCTCTCGATTACAAGTGGATTTTATTAAGATTCGCGGAATTTTATAGCTGAAAATCTTTAGAAAATGTTATATGAGGCGGCAGCTGGTGGCACAATCGTTGTGTGCAGTATAACGATAATCGCACAATTGACCTTGATATGTTTGCTGCTGCGACACAACGACACCGTTAAATCGAATGTTCAAAAGCGAATGAACAATTTTCAGGTAACATATTTTTTCTATACCTTTTCTCAAGCAAATTTCTATACCTTTTTTTCCCAAACAAACCTTATTTTTCCATTAGCTTTTGTTCCGCTTCACCGGTTCGATTATTTAAAAAAAACCCTAAAGAGGTAATTCTAGGAGATTGCTAACTCTTATTCTCATGGATAAGGATAGTAGGAAAATATCAAATTTTCAGTGAAAATTAAGTTTTTTTCTGATATGAAAAGGCGTTTATTACTAAATACAAATGCGTTATTGCGCTAGTCTTATACAAATTAAATCATAGCAAATAGCTTTTTGCAACCAAACTCCGATGACATTTTAGCGGTCGTCTATTCCGGAGTTCGGTGCCTTGAGTACGTAAACTTCAACAAGATTGCTTAGATGATCGAAAAATCCTTCACTGATATTGAATGAAATCAATAGGAATTGTCGCCGGTCGCATTGAGCTAGCGTAGCGTTGGTTTTTTCTGATAACATCCGGCAACATCTCTACGCCATTTTCGTTAAGCTTTTTCAAAGAAAGTTTGTATCAGATAGTGGAACTTGCGTGAACGCTGTTTGAATTCGATGCTATTGCACTCTGTGAACCGGCCATGAACGGTTTGTACGAATGAGGTCAACAATTTTACAACCACCGGCAGATTCTTGGATTCGAGTAAAATGCTTCTTATTCTGAAGAATTATCTGAAGTGACTCGAATGACGTAGTCACGTTTTCTGATTGCAACGCTGAGGTTGATCGAGGCTGCTAAATCCAGTATACAGTAATTCGAACTCCTCCCAACGAATTCTTAAGGAGGAAGCGCATGGAATTTTTCGTCCCACACTATAGAGGAACTCTTTCTAGTTAACATGTTTATTTTACAGATTCTATCTGAACGAGCAAATACTCAACTCGTAGCAATGCGTCGCTATTCCCAACGAACTAGACGAGAAATCAAACTGTGTAATCCGTATGAACCTGGCCCACCTGGACCACCTGGTAATGGTATTTCTCTCATAAAAAATTTATTTTACTTTTCGATCTCCTTAATTCCCGTCTTTTAGATTTTCCTTTCAGATCTTAATGGAAGCATTACCTGTTGATGAGTTTGGACCCGTCACAATCCGCTGTAAATAACGTTTTCAAAGGTCTAAATCCGTCTGTGGGAAATCTTCTCATTGTTTGTGAAACAATGGCTGTAATCTAAGTGTGAGCCATAGTGCAATTGGATGCACTAAGAGGAATTAATTGTATTATGAAGACAGCGCAGAGTTATTGCAATTATGATAATATTCCGATGTGGGAGCGGTTAAATGTAGATTTTCATAAGGATAAGTGAAGTGATATTTTGTTTGAATGAAGTGAATTTTTAGGAGACGACGCTGAAGATGGTGAACAAGGCGAAGATGGGCCTGATGGCCCTCGAGGTATGGACGCTCGTGAAATCATACAAGAAATGGGAGAAAAATGTATTGTATGTCCACGTGGTGCTGTTGGACCCATGGGACCACCAGGTAATGCGGGACCACCAGGTGCTAAAGGCGATAAGGGGCCACCCGGCATACCTGCCATCGATGGTCGTGATGGTAAGCCAGAATTTCTCTGCTGAATGTTGCGCAACAATAGTGAGAGCTTACCTCCAAATATTTATTCCCATGCTTAGCCTGTGCTTTTCGTCTGATCACGCATATTGTTGACCGCTCAACCGCTTGCATGAAAAAGTCCGTAGGGATTCAGTTTAAGCCGTAATTCGTGGTCATCACTTTTAATATTGTTGGCGTTTGCGACGTTAAAAACTTAGTGCCAGCGAATTCCCCAGCCCCAGTTTTTCGGAACCTGTGGACAAAATTCGGGTGTTCCCGATGTTGGGGGGAGGGTATAAAAAGTGTTAACTTCCGGCAATATGCTGGTGTGACCTGTACTGTGTCATCCAAATATACCTTTGCTTTTCTCGTATCTTATTTAGTTCCCAAATAGCAGATATTGTGGCCGTTAGTGTTTTTGAGGAGAATGATTTGAAGTGCTGAAATATGACTCATGATTAATCACCTATGGTTAATTGATGTTTTCGATCCATTCAAACGGGTATCGTTGCGAGGATCCTACTCTATGGGATTTATACTCCAAAGAGTCATTCTTGACTTTTTCACTGGAGGTCTCTCCTTAAATCATTTATACCTCAGCGTTACCAAAACATTTTTCGCATTACTGCGATTAGCATCATGAAAGCCTGGTCTTCAAAATATCCTTCTGTTTGACTCTCATTGCATACAGTTGTTGTTGTAGGTGAAATGGGACCCGAAGGACCTCTGGGAATCAACGGTACTGCTGGCCGACCAGGACCAAAGGGGCCACCAGGAAGGCCTGCTCCTGGTGGAACTGGTGCTCCTGGTCCAAAAGGATTACCTGGACCAATTGGAAGGACCGGTCCTCAAGGAGAAAGAGGTTATTCCCAAACCACTCTCTTCCTCTATTCACTTATCCATGTTCTTCTTTCTTTCCCCACTGAAATGATCTACGTAAAGCGTATCGAAATATTTTCAAAAGTTTTACCTTCTGTGTGACGTTGTCCTTTAATAGTTGCTTATATATGTCGTTTAATAGTTGCTTAAATAGATGGATGATATACGTATAGAACATGGGAATGCCGCAATAATTGGAGATGCTGAAGGTACGGAATGTCTTGAGAAATTTTGTTACAGAATTATGATTTGCATAAATTATTCATTAAGTGCTTGCATTTCTTCTAAAAAGTATTCTATAATGATATGAAGATAAGCTGTTCAGGTAAGCGAAACTTTGTTTATGGACCACCTGGCCCAGATGGAAAGCCAGGTGTCAACGGAATGGATGGACTGGTAGGTAGTTTTGGTCGTCGTGGTGAGAAAGGAATGGTTGGTGAACCTGGTGCTAACGCTAAATTTTGTCCTTGTCCTATCGAACTGCAGTTGATCAATGCTCAGGATCAGTTTAGTAAGGTAAGCAATCATATAATGCGCTGCAAAAGAATATTTTAGTCTTAAGTTTCCCTAAAGTTTGTTTCCGTTTCAAATTCCATCGATTTCCTCCCATAAGTCAACCATATTCAGGTTGTAATGTTCACAGTTTTCGTTATCAAGTTTTCATGTGAACAGAATCTTCAGCTGGATGCACATCGTTTCGAAAAAAGGTTTTTACTTGTTTTTTTTTTTCTTCAGAAATAGATCGCAAAGCGTTTAGCAATACGTAGCTGTTCGAAAGAACATATTTGAAAAAAAAGTCTGCGGCTAGACTTAGTTCTGAACTTTTTTGCCATTGAGATGTTTTTATTGGCCACTGAGCTACATAATAAAACATGTATATCATACCTGAGCTACAGGTTATATAAATTCACTTATATTCATATTCCTTAGCTGATAGATGCGCTAACAGACTAAAAACTTACATAACAATTTTATACATATTCCATAGTGAGAAAATTCAATTATTTGAAAAATACAAAGGGACTATCTGAATAGAAATGAAAATGGATCTTTTTTTTTCATTCGAATGCACCTTTCATATATCTGCGCATATTTTTTCATTATTTTGTTTGTCATCCTCAGCTAGAAGTTTATTTAAAAATTTATTGTTGCACCATTTGAAATAAAAGATTTTCAATGTAAATTTGTAGTATAGAAATCTAGTCATTTTATTTTTAGGGCAATAAAGCGACTGATGAATTGCTGAATAAAGCGGCTATTCCTCAAGGCAAAAATGCATTTGCATCGAAAACCGTTGTCATCTTTTCAAAAGATGAAGACGCTGTTCTGGACAATAAAGCCGAATATGAAACGAGACAAGTGGAACATCTAAATGAGAACACCGTATGTGCTAGTAATATCTTGGGATGTGCCAAGCCATACGATCTCCTCCTCTGACCATAGGAATTCCTAGCGAACTTGTCTTTTGTTCCTAACAGATTATGAGATGTAAAGTTCAATTACATTCAGTAATAAATCAAGAATGTAGAGTACTATTAATAGGTTATTGTGAAAGTTCTCCAACCTTTTCAACGCTAAGTTTCATGC
>JAAVTS010000811.1:42063-59915 GCA_022845575.1 Baylisascaris ailuri | reverse complement strand
TGGATATTTAGATCAACGGTGTTAATGCCTAAATGTTTTAATTCGCATATCTTTGGTTCCTAGATGAATTCTCCGCATCCAAACTCGTATGAAAAAACCAACCAGTCGGGAGCTGGTGCACCGAAGGGCTTCCCCTAGGAACTTTTCATGTTTTTTTGTGACGCATTAGTTCAGGAGTTTCGAACGATGAGCGGTATCACTCATAGGCTATTCGCGAAGGTGCACATTCCTTTTAGATGTCATAAGTGTAGTAATTCTTCTATTACCTTCGAAGCGGTTTTAGAATTCAAAGTATAGTTCAGCAAATTTTTTTTACATACTTTTGCAATAATCTGTGAGTTCGTGAACTTGTTCATGTACTTCCCGTAAGTGTAGTTCCCATAGACATTCATTAATTCATGAACAAATTTTGCTGCGAATACCGACTTTTTGCATTTTCACTTCATATTACAATTCAGCACTCAATGTTCAACCAGCCATACTTTACTGCACTTCACCGTATCTGTTCAGATTCCGGATGTATCCGAGAAAACCGTGGATTTCACTATTCCTCAAACTCTTCCCACTGTTCCTCCTCTCCCTGAAGAGCTACGCAATGAGGAGAGAGGTGAAATCAAGTTTCCTACGGCTTCACTGACGATCGAAAAATTGACTAACGCAGAACCACACACTTCATCAGAGACTCAGTTTACTTCTGTAGTCAGTGTCCCGGATTTATCGTCTATACGACCCGACCAGAATTATAAAATTTTACCACTGCCAACTTCTCTCATTTTCTCATCCAGACCTGAAACCACTGGGTTGCCAATATTTCCTATCCGAAGAACCGTTACGGAGAAAACTACTCCGTTTGCAACAGCATCAACAATATCCGTAATCACGGAGGATCCAGTGAAGGCGCATCCGCTTCAAGGAACTGAGGACTTGACCTCACAAAACCTAAGAAGTTCCACTCAGCCAAGTGCTGCGAAAGAATTCGATGGACTAGACGAGGATGTAGCAAATCTTGCTATTAGAGTACGCGAATTTCTGAATGATGACAACATGGAGGATATTACGTTGGAAGATCTTGAAAAAGATCAAGAAAATATTATGGAAGAAGAACGACCGACGACGATCGATGTTGATGCAAAGACAGACGAGAATGAATTGATAAGCGACGGAACTCGGAGCTTCCTTGGAGTTGGAGTCAATAGAGATACAAACGAACGAACCCGATGGCTTCAGGCAACCTCAGATATCCTCCAGGTTTATTTCGCCTTTATATTTTGAGTTTTACCATTTCTTTTAATAAATCATTCGTTATCTTCAGCGCACGTTGCAGTTTAATATTCGAACATGACCAGAAAAGTACTAATAAAACGTATTCAACTTACCAGCATACTGGTGTACTGGTAAACTGTAAGTGATAGAGGCCTTCCCATGAAATCATTTTAATATTTTTGAGGGTGTACTTTTTAAAGTCGATTGAGAGTTCACTTTCCTAATAGTCTATGAATTCTAAAGCAATGTGAATACTTCTATGGCAAACTAAAGATCGGTTGACACAAGATATTTCTTTATAAGTTAATTACATTTGGTGATTATTGATCTTTTTGCAGAATCAACAATGTTTTAGTTTCCAATGATTTTTCTCTAAAAGATATCGCCTATCGGAAGATTTCTTCACCGATTTGATGCTTTTTTCTCGAGTATTCAAGGTTTCAATTTCAGAGAACTCAAACACCTTTGTTTGATATTAATTATAACGTCACATACTCAAGGATTGATGAGCAAACTACAAACATGAATATGGCGACAACAGATATTCCTACTCGAATGACAGATAATGAACGTGTTAAACAACTGCAACAAATTTCCACTTATATCAACACAGAAAGACGTATAACACCAACACAGCATTGGTTCAACAGCGAGCTTGCAGTGGAATCTGAAAAGCTAAATGATGTAACCTCTCCCAGTGATGAGATGAGCTTCCCTACTGAAGATGCCACTAAAGGTTTGTGATATATATATCTAGTAAATGTGAGGTGCAAAAAGAATACAAGTGAAACAATCGATCCATTCAAGGTTGCATTTTTGCTAAAACTTGGATCATTAAAATTATTTACGTCGATCACAATTCCACTACATTGATCTCAAAATCGTTGAGAAAGATGAACTAGTGCCTACATGGCTGACTTCACAGGTAAAGGGAAATTTTCACATTGTTTAAGTGAATCTTTATTCCACTCAATTATTAAACTGTTCTATCTTTCGTGAACTACACAAAAATGACTTATATAAATTAAGCATTCTGTTGTACTCGTTATATGTTTAGAAGTTGCATATGAGAACACCAGTGAAGTTTTTGAAAAATCAAATGTTAAAGACGTAACTTTATGTATGTATTTGAAGATGTTTGCTTTATATTGCTTAAAGGTAACTACAGTTTACAGTATGTGCTACAGCTGTAATTGTTACCGTAGGTAATGCAGCCATTAGCATTTTCCTCTTCATATATCATTTATCTATCTTATAAGAATCATTAATCACTTGAAGAATTGGTAACTACAATTGATCGCATATTTTAATGGCACTTTCTTGAAAGAAAGAACAGTACTGAAGTTCTTATATAACTTTTTGATAACTTTCTATGGGAACAATGGTGTTCTATTGCTGTGCAATTTGGAATATTTAAACAATAATCATTTCAGCTAAACATCGTTCTCAAGGTACCACAAAGGATGCCGTTGTCGTTGATGATAGAAGTACAAAGGATGCTTCCGCTAGGACGAGTGAATATTCGGATGATAGAGACAGCACTACAAACGGACCGAAAGAGATAATTACAGGATATATAGAAGAGACAGCAATACCCACTCGACGACGTTTTATTTACGTTACAAAACGACCAATAAAATCCAACGAGCGATAATTTTGTTCAATAATGCCGAATGAATTTGTATTATTGCTTCAGATTTGATACTCAATCAATTTATGTTTTTCTATTAAGCATTTCAATAATTATGCATTACATTACCGCTAAATATCCGAATATTTTAAGAGTTAAACTAGTGATTGTAATGCATTGTGGTAATTAGAAACTCTTACCTCGTATTTGATCGTTATCTAATAATTAGCGCCAAGTATGTTAGGTGCCGGATTTTATTTGCAATTCTTCATTATTTAAATATAAATTAAAGAATGAAAAAAATCAGTATAAAGAGGAATAATCACTTTTGCAAATGGCACAGTCAAAGAAAAACAACGAAAATTTCATGTTGAGCAACTTTACCTTTTCTAGTGAAGTTTTTTTTTTGAACAGATAGTAGGAATACTAATAAATAATTCGATGTCATAAGAACTGCGCGACTGCAGAACCAAAAAAAAAAAGAAAGTTTATTTCATGAACGTATTTAACAGTGAGGAGATCTAGCATAGCGCAATGGGACAGCGAACAACCGTAAATGAAACGACTGAAAAATCGGCAATGATTAGATGAGTTGATGGAATGCTAAAAACAAGAGGGTGAAAACAAGGACGTACAACAAGCGAGATGAATAACACATAACGAGAGATCCTAAAACGAGTGACGAAATTTACATTTCTCGTCAAAATATAACAAATCTTTAAAAGGATCAGTGAATGTTATCCGAGAACATTGTAAGCGAAATTTCAAAAAGGATTTTGCACCCCGAAATAAGAGCTAAATGCGGCGAACACAATTCTTTTTATCATTAAGTTAATTGATATTTCGCAAGCATTGACGCAAACCGGTGCTTATCACTTTTGCAGATACCCATAACACTCTAGGGGTACACAATTTCCTCTCCTTTCACGGTCGTTCTTAACAGTTTTAGCCTCTTTTAGTGGGTCGTTGATCACGGAAGGTCATAATCTTGGAATAAAAAGGGTGGATTTGCAGGTATATTTGTTTTACATTCACAAAGGTTCAAAGTAACTAAACTTAGTTTTGTGGCTCCAAGAAAAAAATATTCAGAAATTAAGTGACCTTTACACTCCCAATTATAAATTCGATGAAACATGTTCACTTCCAAAAAGAAATTGGCATAAATAGGGTCATTTGGTCTCAATAAATATCCACTAAATTATTAATTACTCTATTCGTATCAGTGAACATTTATATGATACCTATTGGGATTTGTTAAGGGTAAATGAGTGGATGCTGGGGACAAATCTACGAGCCGCATACGAGCACAGATCTTAGGACGCCTTCACCTAATTGATGAAACTCTTTAAATATGGGAAAAATTTGCAAACTTCGGGGAACGACGGCATTTAAAAGTGGCAGTTTTGCTATGTTCACCAAGTGAATGAATGCTACTTTTGTTGAATTCTCGAAGTACTGTTACCCCTTCTCAACTGACTCGACCTTTCCTATGGGAAGGTTAATCCCCATTAATAAACCATTACGGTGCGCTATTCCAAACCTAAATATATAGTCGGAGCTGGATTTTCTAGTAGAAACATATGCTGCTAAAAGATTTATCTCCTTCAAAAAAATAGCACTAGCCATGTGTCGTGCTGTCAGCTCTCATTTCGGAGAGGTGAGGGTAGTTTTCCCGATATCGTCTTTAAAATATCCTAAAATTCATCGAAGTAACAATTACTTCAGGATTGTAAGTGGTGCATTATTCATCACATAGAAGACAAACCTGAAGAAGTGAATTGTAAAGACAAACTTTCGAACGTTGAGGGTAGAAAAGAGGAAAACGGCTAAACTGGATTTAAAAAAGATCGAATGATAGGAAGAAGGTCAGTTCGCTGGTATCAATTCAAGAGCGATTTATATCAGCGTGGACGCTTGAGTGCACTTCCTGATCCACTGGTTGGAAATGGCGCCCCATCCAGCATCGCAGCCGCTGTTAAGTAGCCTTGCATATTGACTGGTCGTTCCTGCACATTGCTTGTCATCGCCGTTCCCGACGTGACTCCCGTTCCTAATCCTCCGTTTGTCACCGAACTATACAGATTCAAGCTGAAACGGTTTCGGTAATGATCCAATTTGTGAGCATCCACTAAATAAGCTTTGCTGAACCTTTGGCTCATAGGAACTGGAATAAGAATCATTCCTACCATAATCATTTGAAAGTGACAAATATTATTTAACTCTTTTTCATGTTTTTATCTCCAGCGCTCCCCTCCACCCACCCCCAAAATGATCAAAACTGACTTGTACACTTAATGGCCTTTGAACTTTGCAAATCAGTACTATTCTATAGGCTTCTCTACCGATGGTACGGATTGCAAAAGAATAACATCACTTTATAATATTTTAGAGAACTTGACCGCTTCCTTAAAAAGCCAAAGAACATTTGCGTCGAAACGTATATCAGCTTACAACAGCCCACCATCAAAACCCTCCAGCAAGATATTATACGAAAATCATTGAAACAGAGCACTGTTTGTCAGATCCATTGAATGGTTTAGGGCGAACATTCTGAGCAAATAGAGGAATATACCTGGTTAGCATTTGCTTGTAATACTCCTTAGCTAGAATACTGGGGGAATTTGCAAGGGTGTTGAGGAGTGCCGAAGCAAGTTGCGGATTCCACATATTCGACATTGTCGTCAAATCCATCAGCTGAGGGCTAAATCCTGACGATGACATAAGAGGACTCGGCTGTGTACCCCCACATCTAAAATTATCCGATATTACATATATTTGACTCTAAGTACTCTTTGTTCGTGCACCCAAAATTCTGATAATGAAAATAGACAAACGTGCTGAGAAAAGAAACTTCTAATGGTAATGCAATAGAAGACATTACGACGCTGAGCACAATTAGTGGAAGGGAAGAGATTCGCAGATCTTCACATTACAAATTTTTTTCACCCACCCAAAAAATACATTAAAAGGAATTGAAATGTTTCCACAGATAGCATAACTCAGCACCGTATGATTCAGTAATGTAACTTTAAATGAAATATTTGTGTAGATTCAACGACAATCGTTTTTGGATTCTAAACTACAAAATATTTCTTTAAACTGTTTTGCAGTACAAACGACCACATTCAACTGCAACCATTTTGCATTGCTAGCATTCAAATGCCGAATAGTACATCATCCATATGGATGTTATCAGGTTTTCGAAGAGGCATGGAACCATAATATTGATATAGATGGAGGAGAAAGTGGTTCGCAGAAAAAAGGAATTGAAAGGAATTCTCCGTTTAAAAAAACAATTTTTTTTTCACTGAAAAATATCTCCACTTACATTGGAGTCATCATGGTAGACGTATTATTTGTCTTAACGAAGTGATTTGTTGCATTGCTGCCCATAAGAGAACTGGCGCCGATTCTAAACGTAGGCGCACAACCAGTTGGTGTACTATTTGCTCTGTAAATAGTCAAAATTCCAGTCATTAATTAGGTATGTTTTAGTGAAGTGATTTCGTTTTATAATGGATTCTACCATCTCATGAAAGTGATACACCTATCTAATCGCTCTATCATAAGGTTTGATTAGTGATAGTTAGAGATTTAGTAGAGATTTAATGGCGCTCGTTGACATCGGCTAATGAAAAAGTTTAAAAAAACAGCTAACGGAACCCAAACTCCGACATGTTTTGAGGCGAAAGCAACTGTTGTTTCACATCGACGGCAATGTTTTGGTGATTTATCTGCACACTGATCACAAAAGAAGCGGTATTTATGAGTCAATAATAAGTTCGATAGTCAACGTCTCTATGTTCCCTTCGCAAATTTTCACTTCCATAGGAAATTGTACAGAATTTATACAGAAATCATCCGCTTAGCATACGAAATCGTCCATGTCTGCCTATCTATCCGTTAGGTAGTTTCGATTCGGAAAGCAGCATTGAAGGTAGTCGATGAATTTCGAAACGAGTTAAACGCACTATAGAGTCTAAAAATTTGCGTTTTGTAGCCGATCGGGTTGTATTTCTTATTCGACAGGTCACAAAATGTTAAGAGAAGGACACTACAAGAGAGCAGCATGATAGGCATTTTTTCAATTTCCTTCGCCAGCATCAACTAATTGCATAAACTTCCTGCAAACTATAAAACAAACAAAATAATGCATTCTTTATGCAAGTGATATGATTGATTAAACAGATTCTCTAAGAAGGATTCGACTTTTTATCACCTCACTAGTGTGAAATGTTGTCGCGTGAATTCGCAAACGACACAACAAAATTCCAGCGAAATAGCTAAGAAGATTTCGCTGGAGATATGATGGGAATGGAAACATAGAATCCCCACATTGTTGTGAGAGGATTCTACATCTCCTCCCCTTGTTGTCATTCCAGATAACTGTATTTAATTATCCATCTCATGGCTATGTTCCTTTATCCTTGGTCCTTTGTCTTCGCTTCGCCTTTGCCTTGCCTCCGCCTCTGCCTTCGCCCTCACCATTCCCTAGCGCGAAAAGGGCCCTCATTTATTTTCTGCCGCGTTTATTTGCGACAAATGTAATCTCATCGAACACAAAATGAGAGCAAATTTTTTGCACCTTTCAATGCCTAGAAGTCTCTCTTAGAAATAAATGATCAAACAATTGAGAAGCTATTAAAGGAAGTGCGAAATTTCGCAACTCTCACTTCAGCAGCTTATGAGTGGAAACCGCCAAGAACGAGATCAGCAAGCGCACATATAAGGTAGACATGGTGTTATCATAATGGAAGTGCGAAGTTCAGATTTGCCTAGGCATCTAAAGCCGAATTTCCGGAGTAAGAATCGTATGAGCGGCCGAATCAAATAAGAAATGTTTTCATTATTGCACATATTTTGTTATTTCTTAGTAGCAACTTATGGGAGTGGTTTATCAAGCGAATGGAACGCAAAAATCATACTACGCCATATGCTTCTCCACTTCAATTCAATCGGAAAATTGCACTCGTTTTGAGTTTTCAGGATAGACTTGGCTAAAACATATCGTTGCTTGCTAGAAGCTAATTTCTTATCAACCTTTCAGTACAGAATTTTTTTAACGTTGGGATTTAGTGGTCGCAGAGAACAAGAAAATATAGGGTGCTTCATATGCATACGACCCAAGGAAGAAACGAGGAATACATCGCAAAGAATACGCGACAATTACGTGAGCGCTCAAGAGAAGCATTTCAGTAATAAAGCTATAGCTTCATTCACCTACCAAAGTTAACATTGCAAATTTAGCTGCAGTAAAATTCAAGGCGCCCTACTTGGTGATGCATTTCATGTTAGTACGCGTTCTTTGCAAACTGGAGGAAACTGTATATGTTATGCACCGGACGCAGAAGATCATAAGTACGCAAGTGACCGATTGCTCTTACTTGAAACTTGCAACTTGCTCAAAGGGAGCTTCGAGCCTATACGGGTACCCATGGGTTTTCAAGTTCCTCTTCAGAACCAAATTTTCCAGTTTGCTAAGATGACAAGATTTCGGCTTGTGTTCTTGCAGAACCATGAAAGCAATATGAGGGAGGCGCATGAAACAAATATTTTTCGATGCAATACAGTCACTAGGGAAGTCTTGTTGGTAAAAACTATAATAATTGATCAAAACAATGAAGAAATCATTATCTAATGACAAAGAAAGTGAGTTAAATTTTTTGGAGTTTGTTTGGACAGGGTTTTTCCTTGAAGAAATACACTTTCTTCAAAAATACAAAATTTAAAAAATTCAACCGAACTTACCGAAAGTGCTTGCAAGCTTTTGTTGCACAGAGCAAACTTTTCACCAATTTAATTCTTTTCTCATTATAACATTTGATATGCGGATTAAAAATGATAAAAACTTTTATAATAAAACAACATTAGACAGAATAAAAGAGCTAAAAGAGAACTGAGCAAAAATGACGTAAGATGGACTACAATTTATGAAGGAGCTTAGCCAGTTCCGGTCTGTTCAAGTTTCATTTCTCCTCAAACTTGCTTCGACTCTGATATTTAAAGAGGTCTTTCCGGTTCAACGCTAACTAAACTTTTTGCAGAGTATTTTACAAGGAACGCTTTCAAAACATCTAAAGAGAGAACGATAAATATCAAAGATTTGGACGCAACCATCGAAGAGAGAGGCAGGAACAAGAAAGGATGAGCAGAATTTTAACATAGGAAGATGAGGCATCGCTAAAATTTCCTGTTCTTTAAATTTTTTAGCAATGGTTTCTATGCCGATGACCACAGCTATTGAGAGGTAGTGAAATTAAACTGATAAGAAGAAAACTAATCGAGCATACCCGGTAGGATTGTTGGGTGGCATTCGCATGTTATGTAACCCCTAAAATCATACCGTTTTTTCAAATGCACATAAATTAAACTGCATTTCTGGGCAGCGTGGAGTTGCTAATGTCCTATCAACGATGTTTGCTATGCCTCTTAAACGGTACTTTATAACAGTATAATATAGTAAGGTAAACTATTGCTACAAGGGAACGTGGGGTAGCATAAGAACATTTAAAGATGACAAATTTTATATAACATAAGCAGGCAATAGAGGAGAACTGATATAATACGATATACTTTATTTTGAGGGTAGGAGAAAACTGCAGCCTAAATATACTCGAAATTATTTGTTCCGGACATATCGAAAAATTTGTAGACTGTATCATTGCGACATGGTTAAGAATTATTAATGAAACTATTAAACAAACATAAAATTTGCTTTTGTAAATCAATTTTTAAAAGTGAAGGTTATAGGTATGGTATATTTTATATGCGCCATAGTTACTCCTTTAACGCATCATATAGGTTACTTGAAATGCAGGAACATGCTGAGGTTAGTCGTTCTCGTTAGCAAACATGGGCTGCAATACGATATCTCAAATTACCGTCAATTACCATATATAAATTCATGAAAAAATTTCTCAGCCAATATGATGATGAGGGCAGGCGATGATTATCTCTGAGGGGAATTTTTGTGCCAAATTATATAATATAGGTAACAGTAGGCTCTTAGCGTTGCTTATTTCATGTGAACTAGGTGTCAATTAACTGATCGAAAAAATCAATTCTCTTATCTTGTCATGGCATACATCCATATTGTTATGAGGTGGATTTCAACTAATGTAGGCAAATTTTTGACTTTAAATATTATCGTTTAGAGTTAAAAAATAATGCAAGGAATTATCAAAGCAGAAACTTTTGGCGAAGTTTTTTTTCCGTTTACTTTTTTAACTGATATGCTATCATATCCGATTGGAGGAGTTCAGATTATTAGAGATTTCCTTCAAGAGCAAGGAAGCTGTGGAGCTCTCTGTGCTGCGAGATTAAGGAATTTGTGTATTGCTCTAAAGTTTTAACTAGGAATGTCCGTTTAATGCAATCGCACTTGAGTGCATAATAAATCACCCCTTCAATAAGTTTAGGCAAGATTCGCGACGCGATTTTTTAATACTATCCAAGAGATTTTAAGCATCTTTGAGTATTCAGTATTTGAGTAATTTTTGAGTATTAGTATTGCTGTCGGTATACACTCAGTAGAATATCTTATAGCCTTGGATTGCAATCAGACGATGAGTGAAGTTACTCTTTCATAGTGACATATATTGAATCATAAAAAATGCAATTATTTTGGTGTTGCTCAAATGGGGAAGTTGGTAACAGATTGGATACAAATACTGATAAAGGCGATTAAATTAATTTCCTTTTAGATTATTGCTGACCTTTGTGTTGACGAGCGATCTACGTTAGTGAGTGACCTGCTGTGATCAAATGAGTTTTGCGATCGCAGTGATCACGGTGATGATCTTCATTCACAAGTGAATGCATTACAGTCAACTATCAAAAAAGACAAAATGCTTTTCAATTAACAACTTAAATAATGGGAAAGAAAAGCTGGTTAGTTAAGAGAACGGAATTTGAAAAAAAAAACGAGCCGAATAGAAAAAAAATTCAATAAGTGCACTTACGTTATTCGTCCCATTTCCAAATGTGCCATTGTTGGGTGACGTCATTGCAAATGTCGCATTTTTCGATGCGATCGTTGAAAATCCACACAACGACAATGGAGATGGAGAATGTTGATTTTCTGCAAAAGGAACGCAGCTTTCCTTTTTTTTTAACACTGAGAAGACTACACCTCTTTTTTCTTTCCTTCTCCCTTTCTGTCATTCTCTCTTTCCTTCTATTTGGATTTCTCGTCCTGGATAACCGCTTCAATTATCCAGAGGATATGACGTTGGTAGCCATGGACCACCAAACTTTTCACGTCATCTAATTTCTAAATGAAACGTTTTTATCCTCGCATAAGATGATCTAGTTATTTCTAATTTGCATGTAGAACACATTCCGTGAAAATTATATTTTATAGCTTTCAGTTCAGTGTTACTAAGTTGATATGAATACTTGTTGCTTACGCATGACGACTTCTATTGCCATATGCATTTTCTTTATTCTTCGATTCATCTTATAGAATTTTTTCAGATGTTGTTGTCATTGAAAATTTTACAGGGTATATTTTTTGTTACTCAATAGACGGTTACTATAAAGCAACAAAAAATATGCATATTAATAAGCAATTATCCTATGCAATATGCTTACGTACATCATAAAGACGAATGATAAATCTGCGAATCAATTGAACGCTAATGCAAAACGGATGCATTTATTTAGTTACTTATTTATTTATTCATTGTTTATTTGTTTATTTATTTATTTATTTATTTATTTATTTATTTATTTATTTATTTATTCATTTATTTATTAACTATTATTTTACGAAGAATAAGAGATAAAGAATAGCTGGATAATATATTTAAATTGTTGTTTAAAATAAATCGTTCGATTCAATTGAATTTCATCGTTCCTAGTGAGAAGTTATTGAAGAATAGAATTTGCTTAAATTGTTCACTATTTTAATAAAAACGACACGGATCAAATTCATCAAATATCTTAATTGTAAAAAGAAGAAGTTATACTCTTTTGGAGAAATATTCAAGCTGATATACAACTGATAATACGATAGGAAGTCGAAAAATTGCGAATATCTAAATTGGAGTAAACGATTTCAGAAAATTAAAGGTCGGAGAGTGAGGTTCATAAAGAGCAATTTTTTTTGAATCGAAAATAGAATAAATCTTCGAAAAAACGGACGCAAGAATCTAAAAATATTCTAACAGTACCAGCTAAAAGAGCAATTCTCACCCTTTGACAGGAAAATCTCTAAACTGTCTGGCGTCATGTAGACAAAATGCATTATTCAATAGATACCATTAGAAGATCGTTCAGGTGGTTGTTTGAGAAAAATCTCATGGAAATAAACTCAATATTCACAGTTAACAAAGGGAAAAAGTTAAAATGTTTCTTCATAGTCCCATCGATCAGCCTATCGATTACGTAAATGCCAAAAACAACAATATAACATCTAACAATACAGCTTTCTCAAGAATATAGCCGAGAGTAACAAAGGTGGCTAAAAACCTGTTATGACTTGTATACGACTGCGCAACATGCACCCTTATACTTTTTTCTATTCGAAATGTTTTTTTTTATTGATACGCATCAAGAGGTTTTGATCCTTTAAGAGCTATACAACTTTGTGCACAACTCTGTTAATGGACATTTGTTATCACTTTATCATTAGCGGGGAATGGCTTGTTACGTTCTGATTACTTAAAAACCTGCAAGCAAGCACAGACTCAGCCATTTGAGTACTGGTAGATTAGCTAAATTTTGATTCTGGGATGTTTAAGACTTTATTCAAGTTGGAAACTCCATACATTAGATATCGTAGTAATACCTCTATCCCATTGTTAGTTCAAAGCACTAAAAAAACTATTCGACCTAGCTGCTCCAATATGTAACGATTTTGATCGTTAAATAATTCGACCATGATGGTAGAGCAGCGGGATTACCCTACTGTATATCGCGTACTATGTGTTGCTCTATTAAGTATCGCTCTGATACCCTGAGAGGGTATATAAGAGCTGTCGTCGCCCACTGTGGGCATTGTGTTTCTTCGTCGCGTGGAGTTGGGGGTGCGAACCGTAAGGGTCACCGTTGTTCCATCGTGCGAGGTGCTCGTGTGCCCGAATGGGGCCGCTTTCGATTGATAAAGTGTTTGTTTGTGACGGGTGTTCAACAAGAAACCGGGGGGCCCGAAGGAGGACTGGGCATTACACAATATACCGAGTGATTGTACAATATAGGAAATGGCACAGAAATCACTAACGAAGCGCCATTTTCAATGTGTTCATCGGTCGATAAGTGCCATTGATAATGGCAAGTTGCATCAACTGTTGCCGTTTCAATTCATCCTCTCCATCAGGCTGTAATTTTATGTAAATCTGCAGTCGATGAGAAATTAAAATTCTGTCTTATTGCGAGAACTCATAAATTTAGGCTATATGCATTTATAAGCCTAAAAGTTCGGTGAGCGGTTAGCTTTGACTAGTTGCCTCATATTGTTTATTATGAACTGCAGCACGTTTAACGGTCCGCCATTGCAAATGAGCACTTATTTTACGATCAATAATTGCAAACTGCCGCGTATTCTATGGTCCATTTATGTAAATGGCCACATATTTTGAGGTCCATCATTCAGAGGCACCACAATTAAGACAACTCAAAATTTAACACGATTCAAGTTTGTTTTTTTTGGTGGAGGGGGGGGGGTGGGGAGAGAAAGGGTGGTTTCGAGAGATAAACAGAAGCATTTGCAAGAGAGTTTCGTAAAGGAAAAGTAGGAAACAAAAAGGAATTGTCTTACAGGTGGTTTGAGCATGACACGGATGTAATCGACGGCATACTTCAGCTTCGTTCTTGCTACGGACTCAAAATCTTCGCATTGTATCAGCACGTGCAATTCCTCTTTTGGGCATCCACTTGTGCTCTTTTGAACATCCGCAGCCTCCTTCAATGTGCAGAACAAACATTACATTCTACGATACCATGTTTATTTCTCCACAGTTTTTTCCTCGAGTTTCTCATGAAGTTAGCAGACATAATAACACTATGTGACGCAATATACCCTTCTTCCCTGTAATCCACCTCTATCGTAAGTTCAGCGAAAAAACCAACAGATGCCAAGAAGCTGGACTTGAAAAGATTATAAATCCCTGGCAATCTACTTTCCAAACGAATNAAGCTGGACTTGAAAAGATTATAAATCCCGGGCAATCTACTTTCCAAACTTTTTTTTTTTGATGGCATGAAAATTCAGCGCCAAAAAACCGGTGAGCTTAATACTCGTTTACTAGTTGAACAAATTGTATTTTGGAATTCGTACGTGCCGAAGTCAACAATATAAAAGTATCAATTAAAAGAACAACAGGAACATGAATATGCAGCATTATTCATTTCGTCTGCTATTTTACAACTTAACCTGACCCACGTGAAGGCAATACATCAACGGTGACCAGTTAGTCGACACTCTTGATCATTGTTAGTTGTTTGGAATGTTGCGTAGCTATGATATACTCTTGGGGTCAACATACGCTGTAAATTTGTATGTTTGTAGCATACCGCAATCACTATGAAAGGTTTCGTACGGGTATTCTTCATCCTTGCATCCTGCTGATCCGAACACAACCAGAGTTTATCCCATTTCGATCTTCCACCTTTACTCGCCCAAGCTTTATATTTTACGCCTGGTCATTGCGGATGTATGTTACGTTCTTTCCACAATCGCCATGTAACGGAACCGTCGTTTCACAAGGATTAGCACATTATATGACTCAGACGAAATCAAAAACATGTAATGAGTAATCCCGGTACTCTCGAGATACTGCAAAGATTTTTCGGTCGATCATGCCTGCTTAGGCTCATTGTAAAAAAAAAATTACATGTGAAACGTTTAAAAAACTCAACGTATGATTCCCAAATCGTTTTGCTAAGTGAAACATATAACTGCCTAACGACGTTAACACAAGTGCGAAGGAACACACTTAGCACTGACTTTTGGTCATAAGGAACGCTGATCAACACGATTCAAAGAATAGTGACGCGATGAGGTGGAGATAGAGAGACGATCTATGAATGCCCTGGGGGAATATTCCTCCTACGGAACTGAAAAAAAAAATTCTCTTAAAAAAGGTGCGCGAAAACATACTTCACGAGTTGAACCACGCCCTCTGATCATAATGCGACATCCGGTCTCTTCTTCAAGTTGTTTCGCCGTCATACCTCGTGGACCGAGGATGCGACCCACAAAATTGTACTGCAAAATAATTTAATAATACTATCGTATTATCATTCTAATATTTCTTTCTTTTCCATTTGCTGCAATCTAATCTCTCTAAGCCATACAGAACGATGATTAATCATACGAGAAGTAACTGAAAAAAAAGGAATTGAAGGTGTTAGTTCTAAATTGATTGAGGAATTGGATTTCTGCAGCAAAGAGATAAGTTCCTCGTCGATCGCATTATAATCAACTAATAAACATGGTCGAACATCGAAAGACGAAATTCAGAAAGTCCGAATTAAAACTCCTTCTCTGATCTTATCAGCAATTATCAATCGATTCTCTATAGTTCTTAAAAAATTTGTTTTCTATTCGTTTCCAATTTCTTCGAAGTGAGCATAGAATATTGCAATACAACGAGAATTATTGCATGAAAACTGGTAAATGAAAGTAAACCCCACTATAATTCAATCTGTGATGTAAAACTTATTATAGTCAATAAGCAATTAGAGGATTACATCAGGATATTCGTGTACGGGGACGAACACCTTCTCCTGAAGTAGCACTCTTCGATCCACTTTTGGAGTGATCGCATCACCACACGCCTGAACTCGTCCCACCCTAGTATCCATAAAGCAAAGAGTTTGTTCCTGCGGCGCCATCTCACCCAGCCCTGCACGCACTTTCAGAATCTCTACAAGCATATATCTTCTTAAGGTTTCAATAAAAAACATATAAAATTTGAAATGCAACAAATTTTTGTGGTCATCAAAAGCTATCCTATGTAGATTTAAAGAAACAGGAAAGAGAGTGGAGGTGAGGAAGGGAGGGGAGGGGGACACAAATCGGTGCACCTCATTGTATGGTCGAAACCCTTTGGAGTATCGTGTGAATGAGTATGCAAATAAATGAAAACCAAGATCACTCTCCCTTTCCGATCTCTTCTCAATCATCAGGTTACTCTAACATGTTGCTAGATATACTCGTTAAATACGCATTAGAAGCTAACAACGTATGCCTTCCCTCTATTTGTTTGTATAGTACATAAATTAAAACATAAATATTTTACAACACTCTTATTATATGTTCGCATTTCTCTTCATTAAATAAACATAGCTAAATAAATGTGCTTTCCTTTAAAAAAAAAAAGGTTTCAAGCTAAGCTCTACTACTTACTCTCTAATATTTTCAACGATTTTCAATATTTCATATATTACATTGTATTTCATATATTAAGTAATTGTATCCCAATTTTTTCAACAATATTTCATGTTCTCTTCATATATTACATTGTTTAAGCAGTAATTGTATCCCAATTCCAAAATGAAAGTTTTATTACTGAATTCTTTTTTTTTCAAATAGTTTTTCTACGATACTATTTTTCAAAATTCCAAACAGTTTTTTCTATGATATGAATCATGTTTCTTTTTCATTCTAAAGCTATCATTTTTTTAATCGAATTTCTTTGTATTGTTTTATGTTGTGTATTGCACTAGTTTCCCTTACGGCACATATTAATCTTCCAAAATGATTGATGTGCTCTGTATAGATTAGAGTTTACCTTCTTCGACGAGACGAGTTAAATGTTTGAAATTGAATGAGTTAGGCAATGCAGCGAGACCACGTTTCTCCTCTAGGAGACGTGCCAGATATTCAGGACTTGACTAAAACCTTTATGCTTGATACAACGCGAGCTTAATTCATTGACAGCCGTTTACCAACAATGGCACACTTCCGCATTCATATAAATAATCTGTGAATCAAGACGAGTTTTAACATTGACAAATATGAGCTAATATTTCATCTCAACTTCTTCATATATCGTTTATTAGTTTAATTTAATATGCTTTAGTTGTATATTCTTATCTTTGAAATTTTTATCTCATTATAAACTTTCCTTTCTCGTGCCCCGTTTAAGTGTATTTTCTATGTGTTTTAATTGGAACCCTGCTGAGTATTTATCTATCCCTATTCACATCCGTATCCCTGTTTTCCTAAGTGATCGAATCGAACTATGTTACACCGACAGAATATAAGATACCTCTTGAGTGATGCGACACATTTCCACTCGATTCACCCAATTAAAAGGCCGTTTTCGCTTCTCATAGATGAGCTATTCATGACAACCTTTATGACCTCTACGACCTTTATGATCTGCGTCCTTTCAAATAGGCAGAATCAAACTCATAAGAACGAATATTCTTAGCTAACTGTTTTCGAATGGTTCTTCAATATGTACAACAAATTCTATAAACAATTATCTGGAAGCAGTCACAAACTTACACAGACAAAATTAAGTCAAACCTTTCTCTGCACATCAGTGTTAAAAGTAGAAGGAACGATGAAACGAGACATCATCCCAAAATTTTTCTTGGGACTCCGTGCGGAGGAGTTTGGCTCAACGCTATTCAAGGCTTCAGCTTCCGCTCGCACTTGCCCACATTTCGTTGCCTTGTGGCTCTCCTCACAATGCTTCTCCTCTCCTATAACTTCCCTTCATTAAACTATAGCTCACTCAGACTACTTGAGTGAAGCAATTTGAAGCACCAACTACTTATACTTTTTCTTAGTTTCTTTCGAATCTATCCTACAGCCGAGTCATTAACCATGAAATGTCATTCAGTGGATAAACTGCAAAAGACCGGTTGGAAGGAGAGAAAAGGATGACGGGAACAGAACAGGGGAGATGGTAAAATGGTAAACTTTCAAGCAGTCTAAATTATGGACTGTCGCCAAATCGTGAACACTTTTGAGTGCTTCAGCATGAAGTTAACAAGTATCAGT
>JAAVTS010000811.1:9155-38778 GCA_022845575.1 Baylisascaris ailuri | reverse complement strand
TTTTTTTGAACGCTAAATAAGAATCAAGTTTTGGATGAAAGCATGAGCAAAATATCCAATGATATTATAGAAATTTGTAAATAAAGATACCTCTAAGAATCCATAGAAAGAGCACCATTTGAATGAGTTATACTATGCTGAAGTATGATGATCAAGAAAAACATCGTTCCTTGTTAAGGGATTCTCCGACCACTATTGCCGGTCTTTCTCCGTTTATGCAAATAAAATCAAATGAGAGGAAGCATCATGCAATTATTTATATGCTAGAAGTACCCTCTGTCTTGTTTTAATGCTCGTTCTATTGCAGTCGTTTGTTCATCGTTTAATTAGTTGTTATATAGAAACTATAAATAAATACATATGAACTATGAGTTAATATCCATAGCTTTTCGACATGAATTTTATCATTGTCAAGAGAAATAATAACAGAAATATAAAAATGAACCATAGAAGATGACGTGAATGGTGAAGATGAAATTGACGAGATAAGGTGAAGTCGTCGAGTTCGAGAAGTTCTATTCACTTCTGTAATTGGGATAAAAATGATAATCAAGTGAATGCTTGAACTGAACGAAAAGATCAAAACCTCCATTTACTTGGGAATATAATTTACAGTGATTCCCAGTCTTATTCATTGTAGCAATCAGATGAAGTGCATAGCAGGCAAAAGCTGAACTGAATAAGAAGGATCTATCAATACAGATATGGAATATTATAACAATAATACTGAACTATTCATGAATTGAACACATCGTTCGAGTGATTGACGTTTACAATAAAATAAAAAAAAAGAAGTGAACTTTCTAGCGAATTCTAGAGGAAGAAACTGAAAAAGATCATATTTTAAAAAAAAATTTCTTCTTTCTAAAGAGCTTCTTCATGAAACCATTATTGTCTGTTGAATACCTAATGTGGAAAATGATGCAGCGTTCAATGAAATACTAGAAAAAAATTTTACTGAACTGTCCGCTTAATCGAGAAATCCTCTGCAATACCTTAAACATTTCCCGAGCAAATTTCCGGGAATGAAATATGGCAACGCCCATCCACCACTCCATAAAATGTCTCCATACTTAGTAATGAGGGGTCGTTTCCAGGAAGGAAAAATATTCCCAAATATGCTTCAAGAAACCTCGACATAACGCATCAACACAAAGTTAAAGCGATCAAATCTTCGGCTATAAATACTCATATCCTCTTTCCACGTTGTCTTCATTAGAGGATCAAAAACAAACTCAGAAGACGAAACGCCCACTCACCGAAACCAACAAAGCGCTAATACTTGAACTAATTGAATGAGAATCGAGAAAAGCGAATCCAAAAATTGATTACACGTCACGAAGATTGAACAAAATTGCATAGATAGAACTCATTGGAAAAGCTTGTGCCAATTGATTGTGTAAATTTACCACATTTGTCGATGGACTCGAGATGAAAATAATCAAGTAATTGATGAATTTGAGTTACATAGAATTAAATTGCTGATAAGATTTGATAATCGATGCATAAGTAAACACAAAACTGCAATAACGTCTATAGTTAACAACCAACTAGATCAGTCCTCGATGGAATCAAAACGAAAGAAGAATGCATCCACTCACCAAAGCCCTCGAAGTGACTGATGATTGCGATAGAACGATTCATTTTCAGCAACGAAAAGAAATTCGCAAATTTTTAAATATCACAGAATTATACAAATAATAATCGAAATGTGGCAACAATTGCACATATTATAGATGTAAATATTCAAAAACCTTTGCATCTTTTAGTTTACATAATTGAGCGAAAATTGCAATTTTAATAAGTATTGAAGTATGCGAAACGAGTTCTCATGATATGGTGTTCGCTTTTTTTTGCATTTCTCTTTTCTGGTCATCCACTTTCATAGATTACCAATAGGTAATAGATATATAAAATTATTAGTCCGACTTTTAATTGACCTGTCCGCTGATAGAAATCTTTTGCTGAAGATGGATCACTTTGTAATTCGGTTGATGTGTAGCGAAAAAACGGCGACCAATATAAAGGGCATGCAAGGTCTTCGCACTTTTAAATTTCTATAATTTATATTGAATATGATGGATGAGTGGTAAATATGCTATAGAAGACCATTTCATGATGTATGGTATTGATAACTGTAACGTGAGTGTTCTCGAGTGGAAACTAACATACAGACAGACACATACAGACATATGCCTGCAGACATAACGACACCAGCATGCGCTTTGCAACCAAATTTTCAAGCGCACATAATAATAACCAATAACCTTTCTGTTATTCGCATCCCAGCAACCAACCAACATGGTTGCCATTTTGAAAGTAACATCGAGCGCAGAAATTTATTCATTTTTTACGTTCTGATCTATACATCAGCCACTATTTGGCAGGACCTAAACTTCGTCCTTCGAACATAGACCAACGGCCACGCATTCTAATTATTTATGCAAATGTATTCATTATTTGATGGGGGATTCGAATTTACAGTCAGCTTTTGCTCCTTCATCATCCGTAAATTCGTTGAATTTTGCATATTTGATTGGCTAGCCTAAACGGCGGGGTCACTGGCTGATTGATTTGATGAATTATAATGTGACTTTTGAATAAATTAGTACAGACATGAGTTGGCCTCTATACTCAAATACATATAAACGTCAACACATATTCAAAAATGTTGTATTGCAATTCGCATAGCTTGAATGTCCCTCTTTATTGCAATTCACACAATTTAAGCGTCTTTCCTCATGAACGACAGGAAATTAGCCATGATCACTGTAAAATAAAGAGTGAGCGTTCAGTCTGATAGTGCGTAAGTGTAGGTGATATCTATTTAGTGCCTCCATGAACGCATTTATTAATTTGTCGATATTACTTCCTTATCGTTTAGTCGAATATGCTTATTAATTACCCGATATTTTCTAAAAAGAAATCCCTATTCACCAAGTTTTATTGTGAAATTATTGAAATTTTTTTTAGCTTTTTTAGGAAGCAAGTGTCGTGAACGAAACGAGGTTGATGGTCGTATGTAGACGACAGAAAAGAGAATCGAAAGATCGACGGTTCATTAGAAAAGAGATTAACACAGTTAAGGTTACGATGCAAGTGGAGTAAAACTAACAAGCTGCGCAGGCCTGTCACAAAACTGGCAGTATAAAAACAATAAACGGAACAAGGACAATCAAAAGCGGCAACTTTGATGGTGTGCAGGTTGGGCGACTTGAGCGATATTGTACACGCTAAGAGCGGGATACAACTTTAGAATGTGGCACCTTTTGCCAACTGTGGCAGGGCCCGACACAATGAAGCGCAACACAAACCACACGGAACACGAGGTGTCGGGCGATTGCTTTCGTGCCGACACCAGGTTATCAGGTTATCAATGTACCTTAGCCTAACTCGCGCGGTTGACTGTTGTTCACCGCAATTTGTTTTCCTGCGCTGTCGATGTTTTTCTCTTTGCGTTTACCGACTTCTCTGCCGGGCTCGTAGCTACTCGAGAACTTCAACAGTGGATCAATTACAATCGGTCACATAAAGAAACTGGCCTGATTTGACGAAGAGTCGTCCACTTGCGCCCTTCCTTTTTTTCAGCCAAATCTTTACCAACCTCCTGCTTGGCTCGTCCCAAGTTTGCTTATACGGTTCGGGGGATACCTCTCTGCTCTGCGATCGCCCGACACCTCAAACTTGGGTAATTAAACCGACATGCTTTATAAACAACGCTAAAACGCGACATAATCGAAGGCGATTACACAATCATCATAAAACTTCACCTGAGCCTAATGAGGTGATTTTTGGTGATGACCTAATAAAGGAGGTACGAACAAATGGCAAGGAGAATGCAAAACGTCAAAGCTAATGTCAAGATCGCAGAACTTCGACGCAAGCAACAAGCAACAATGAGAATCGAGTTAAAATACAAGAAAAAAACAACAAACGAAAAAGTGATGACGAGTAACGTGAACCCTCTACGCTTACACACGACCGCAACGCCGCTTGAGTAAGACAATATAGTCGCTACAGCAGGAGGTCAACTTAGATCGTTCTGTGAGTAAGGGGGTTGAGACACAGTTTGAGTTATTGTCTGTAGCAGCTAAGTAACTCACTCGCGTATATTCGCGACAGCAAGACCGGAGGAACTTTTATGGATATATGAATGACTTTATGTTTTATTAGGACGTTGAAATGAATTTCCCTTATTTAGTTCATCTTATACATTCCAAGTCTATAATAGTGCTACGATTACTTCCTATAGTATTAGACCATAGGAAACAACCAAAGCTTTACTGAAGTGCACAAGGAAGCAATCTATGAATTAACGTATCATACGATACGTAGTTGCACTGCTTGTTTGAGTGGTCTTGTAGTTGCAATCTGGGACTCTCATACACATAGGATTTATTTTATCCAATTTGAATGATTATTCAATGAAATATAGAATATTTTTCGAGACCATGTGAAAGGAAGTCAGCAGTGAATTGCAATAGAATCCTGGAAGGCTTTCTTATTATTAGAGAACATCGAGAGAACTGCAATTATCATTCATGTGTGTACTCTTGTTTCTGCATATCATTTAATATTTCGTTGTTATCGTCAAGAAGCGTCTCGAAACGAAAATGAGAGCTACGGTAGGCCACATATTTTGGCTTTCTCTGGTGTGTGGCACAGTGCCACTGTTTATAAACATTAACGTTGTAGCTCAACGTGTGTGCGTGTGTGTGTGTGTGTGCGTGTGTTTGTGTGTGTTACGGGACGTCGATTTGGTGTGTTGCTAAGCGCTACCGATGTCAAAGAGTTAGTGAGCGTGCGGTTGCGTTTTCACTTATCTCGTCCACAAATCATTTCAGTTATGACCGGATCGGAGGGAGGGGGGGAAGGGGGAGAGTATATATGTGTGTTTATATTTGTGATCAATGTCTTTGTACTTATGGATTCTCTCACAGTGTGATTACTTTTATCTATACTATGTAAATGTGGATTTTAAGATTAGATATTTTCGAAAACAATTTGCAGCAAATATAGCGATGAAATTAGAAAAGAAAAAAACTGGCCATTGATTGAGAATGTATTGATCTAAATTATATCTGATCCAATTCCCAGTTATGAACAAATCCATGTTTTAACTAAAGCTATTTTTTTTTTTTTCGATAAAATTGGTGAGTTTATGCAGTTGATGTTGTTCTTAGAGTTTGACGATCGCCGTTCGGTTTTATTTAGTGATTCAGCTGAATGTACCTCTCAAAGGTAGTAGATAAAAGTTATAAATAAGCTCTCTCCTCCTCACCTTTCCTCTCATAATTTCTATACTTATAGTGACACCGTAATACACTCGTTTTATAAGAAAAATGGGCTTTTTTTTTTGAACTATTCCAAACTCGATCGAATTCTGTTTTTTCGGTTTACCTAAAACTTCATCAAGGATATCGAATTTGGGAATTTGGAACTCATCGATCAATAAGTAAACAGATTCTAGGCTCATTTCCTGCATACTATGCCTTTCCCAGTTCCTGCCACTTGTGCAGTTCAACGAGAGGAAATTCAAGAATGGATGATGCTGTAGTATGTGCATATTGCTGAGGGGGCAGTAGTACATTTGAACACAACTGAAATATAATTCCAGATTAAGCTTCAAAAATTTCCAGCTCGTTCGAGTGACCGCCTTCAATTCGCATGAGCATTAAAATTTTCGTGCTGTTTTGATTGTGATCCCTTTTCTTTTTTTCTTTTTTTTTTTCTGAAAGTTTTGCCATTTTGGCTCTTATAGGGGAGGGAGGGGGCATGAACTGAAATATATCCGAACCATGTCGAAGAAGAAACCACAGATCTGCCCTCAGTTTTGATTCTTTGTTAATTGAAGAATGTTGCGTGAAGCTTGTAGCTAGCACCGCTGGGCTAATATTTGCGTTGAAGAACGTGTGCGTCAGATATGCTCGCGCTTTTGAAATTATTATATGGCTATGATAGGTTTAAGATGGGAATATTACCTCATTGGTGTTGATTCGATCGACAATATGAAACATCTTTTTATCATTGCCAATTATATTTCGAAAAAAAAGCTTTTTTTTTTAAACTTCCCGCATTTAAGTATACTTCTACATATCGCTACAGATGCGCGAAAGAACATTACTGAATTCTGAATGTGATGCCTGAGATAAGAATATCTGTTAGGTTATCACTTAGCTTTAATAAACGTAGAATGTGGGTAATAAGCAAAACCAAATTTTCTAATCGATTTTCCCATTGCAGCTCCTAAAGAATTCCTTTCACTAATCATAGTTCGGCTGCATTATTAAGCGAACAATCACATAAAAGAGCTTAACCATGTTTCCCAATCCCAATATCAGCTATATAGTCGGATTTTGAGTCAATTGTTTTACTATAGTGCTACAATTTTGAGCATCCGATTATGGAAGTTAAGCTTATTGTTACAATGAATGAAATCCTATACAAAGCCTTATATGGGTTGTTATTGATCTGAATAAGCTTTAAGCTATTCGCAAATATTTTTGTTTTTTTGTAACTCTACCATCCTTTCTTTCATTACTATCACTCTATATTTAGTTTCTAATTATTCCGCAGTTAATTGCTGTAATTTTATTCCATTTTATTTTATTTTGCTCTATATCTCTTTTGATGATAAGCAATATTACAGGTGAAGCATTTTTACGTGAAGTGGCTCTATTATGGCGTGTGGTGTGGCATTGAAACGTCCATATGATTACGACGAATATTTGAGTGCAGAGGGTGCAGGAGAGGCGAAACGTGCACGCCATACTCAAGCGCATTGCTCACCGTTCCGCGCTCAAATAGGCACTATTGCTGCATCGCTACCTTTGGGGAGCAGTTCTTCATCGGCGCTTCTTCAACTCAGAGATACTAAGGTTAACATGCTATCTCTTCTATTCTATCAGTCAGAAATACATACAGTGCATATCCCACAGATTGATGAATCATGCAACGGTAACACTTGGCTTCAATGTCATCATTGCTCATATGGTTTTTTTTTAAAGTTTACAGGCGGCGAAAGATATAGGACATGGAAAACAGTGCCACTTAATGTGTTGCGCATTTCGGGCTATCAGTATCTCCAAACTTGCCATGTTTGTTGAAAAATGCATTGCCTTTGGTGAAGTATGTTCAGTTGCAAACTGTCGCCGCACGAGAGCTGCCCGTCGAACTATCCTTCCGGGCCCCGATTGAACTGTCGCGCCGCTTTTATAGCTTTGTTGAGATTCGTCGATCCCATCCACATCAGCTGGATATCTTGATGGCGATGTTTTCGTTTAGCAGTTGTCGAAGTGTGTTGTGAGAGCATTTGAAGTCTTAGTCACATTGTTTTGTCTTTCGGCGCTCATGAAGAATTCGGTTCGAAGATCGCGTCGACACTCCCGGCGGACAATTCTCCTTAATTGCTGATTGCACTGCTTGGCGTAAAACTGCGTATTGTCGATGCATCGTGCGTCTTCTGTGTGCGTTTTCGTGCCGGCATTCTTAATGGCGTGTAGCTCGCGTTCAGTTGAGGTCGACTTTGGTGAGACGCGGGGTCAAGATTCGTCATCGGTTGAGGAAGGTGTGATACCGTGCGGTTAGATTGGGGTTCTCGTGCGCTTTGAATGTCGGTTAGCTTGACCATCACTACATTAGGACTTCGCCTGCCACACCATATATTCCGGCATTTTATCCTTAAAATAATTCCGAGAATGATGAGCAATAATACGGCGCCGCCTGCGGTAAGCCATTTCCATTGGTTGGTGGTCGAGTCCAGTGCATTTACAATATCTTCAGTTGTCGTTTCTATCTCATGGCCCAGTTCGTGGATTAGCTCTTCCGCTGAACTCCGATTTTTCGCCACTTCTCTCGTTGAATATAGTCCCGGATCTCCAAATTGCGCACTTCCTAGGCGAGCTGGAAGCCATTCAGTGCATTCTCCGTCGCGTTGATGACCCTCGTGCACTTCGGTGGCCTCAATTTTTTGACATTTCGATACGAGTAAAGTGTCTCCTACATATCGGGCAGAGGTATCTGTTCTGGTGAGTAGAAGTCGTGCTGCCGCTGTTGGATTCGAAATGCTGATCCACTGTGCTAGGCTAGTGTGCTCGTTTCTGCTCATGCACCACTGTATTGCGTTGCGTCGCGCCTGTACGTCGTAGAGGTATTGTAATCGTGCATTGATTTGATCCGGATGGTTTTTGACGCGTTCTAAAAGGAGCGGTCTGCTCCCGTCGTTCGACTGGTCTTTCATCTTGTTGCGATTATCATTTGTGACAAATGAAATGATGAGATCGTTCTCCATGGGAACTGCATGGGCAATTTCACACGCTTCTGCGAGACTCGGTACTACAGTTGCCCGGATGAAAGCCGTTTGGAGGAAGTGGATAAATACTTCGTCAGCTGACACCTGCGCCAAATATGTGCCTTTGTAGCTGTAATGGCAGCGGTGCTGAAATTCGGCATAGTCCTAAATGATTGTTTCGTGAGGAGTAAAACAGTGGTTTTCGCGAGGCATGCAGCCAGCTGTTTGTGTGAACTCAGTGAGAGGGCTGCTGCCGTCGAAAAGAATAGCTTCTCCATATTCCAGGGCGTAGTTAATGGTTGATTTGTAATGTTCACCGAAAATCCATAGGAGTATTGCACCGGGTATGCGGTCGTCCATTTGTGTGCTATAGGTGACCGTGCTCACTTAACAAGCATTGAAAATACAGCACGATATTCAATGCATGAAACGCATCAAATCTGCTAATCATTTTTTCATACTGTGTGCGCCATGTAGATAGCCCTCCTTCCTTTTTTTTTTTCAGCAGATTCCCAGTACTACCATTCTCACCGCTGAAAATCGTTTCTTACCATAAGCTAAACACTCTTCAATGATATTGCTAATAACTACATTGTACTCCATCGAATAACTGATATTTTTAAAATTATGCAAAAACACATGAGCCCGTGACCTATTCGGCATACAATGAGAATGCATAAAGTGAACTTTGTTGTTGCGAGCAATTACTTATTCTCCATTTGGTCTGCGATAATAGTGTGCTATTCTTGTCCCGAATATTTTTATAGAGCAGGTAGGACGAGTCGGTGGTATAGTGGTAGAATGCTCACCTGCCACGCAGCGGCTCGGGTTCAATTCCCGGCCGACGCACCACGTCGCAGCACGAGAGCTGCCCGTCGAACTAACCTTCCGGACCCCGATTGAACTGTCGAGCCGCTTTTGTAGCGTTGTTGAGATTCGTCGTTCCCATCCACATCCGCTGGATAACTTGATGGCGATGTTTTCGTTTAACAGTTGTCGAAGTGTGTTGTGAGAGCATTTGAAGTCTTAGTGACATTGTTTTGTCTTTCGGCGTTCATGAAGAATTCGGTTCGAAAATCGCTTCGAGACAAACAGTCATATGCATTTTCTAATTAAGTGCCTATAGTTGGTAGACGCAATTCAAGGCTCAAATCTGCAGCTCAAAACCCTCATGGTGTATGTAAGCGAAGGAAAGGAAGATAATGTGGCTGCCATTTCTGATAATCTTATCCTCTATAGAGAAGAGTGCGGGAAAATGGCATGCCGGTAGGTATAAATAGTTTTGATATATGAAAACTAAATTCAAGGCTCTCTCACCCTCTGAACTTCTGTTCGGATCTGCCTCCTACAATGTTGCTTTTGTTTAGATGTTCCCGAACGTCAGCATGCTCTTCCTTAGTCACTAAGTGATCGAAGGTGCTTTAAGTGATGTTCGTTAAGCTTGAGTCTGCTTTTGATCTATCATTGTCTAGCCTCGTTCTTCAATGATAGTTCTTATCGCAGATTATTCTATATAATTAATTTTGATCTGTAATCCTTATTGGTGCAGTTACCCAGTAGTATTATTTCTTTTGGGAGCAATGAAGCAAGCACATCAGGTTTTTGCATGTAGGAGGTGATTGTTGCTTTATTGAATTCGCTAGTAAGCACTGAGGTTTGTTTCATTTCACAAGGGACTTCTTAACATGCCATTCCTACGTTTGCCTTACATGTGCTAATCGCATTGATCTCTCATCGTTGATCAACGCAATCGTTATTTTAATTAATTAATTAATTAATTAATTAATTAATTAATTAATTAATTAATTAATCTCATTTTAAATACTTTTTTCGTAAGTTGCAGTTTGTGAATGTATACACATATCTCTCTTTTTGTATCTCGTTTATTTGCATATGAAAGCCTCCATCAATTAGGGCATTTAGCTGGTAGGACTCTCGCTAAGGTGCTTATTGTTCCACTTTACACGATTCGTTCAAAGTTATTGAATATTTTATGTAATACCAAGTGACTCTGTTGGTATTCAGTGAGTATTTAATTCACGATATATTCCTTCTTTTGCAACCTGAAATCTAATTTGTTGTTGTTGGGGAGGGGTTGCGACTTTTCCCTTACTTTTCCCCCACGGTCCGACTAAAGAATATTAGTTGGACTAAATCTTATGTTAGGACTATTAGATGGGATTGATGGTTCAGATATGGAGAAAAATCTAGATACTGGTGCATTATAAATCCTATTTTGCTACACTTTGAGAATAAAAAAGAGGAATAGCACGATTTTTTTTTTTTTCGACAAGAAGAGAAAGCGTTCAAATGATCAGTTGGATGTGGACGTGTTTAGCGAGATCAACATACCGAATGGCACATGATGAGGTTAGATGAGCTTTCATGAGAGAGATGCTTTAGGATGATGTTGGCTCCCTCTCTAACAAAAAATGGACGATTCACTTATCGCACATTGCAATCATTCCATGATTTCGCCACAATATTTGCGCTCATCGATAGTCATCAATAGATTATTGAAGCTTATGCAATGCGTTCAGTTCTTCGTTATTTCAATGCGTGATATGCCGCAGTTAATGTACAGTTGCTGAAGTTTAGTATAATGTATAGTAGCTGAGGTTTTGCTAATGGTAATGAAAGAAATTCTCCGAGAGGCGGAAGTTGTGCCGTATTTATTTGACCGTAAATATAGAAGAGTGAGTTCAGTTTAGGTGGAAATCGGAAAATTTAAAAAGCGTAGGGCAATAGCGTTATATGGATGAGCGTTTGAGTAGGTACAGTCATTGGTAATCCACCTGAATGGGAAATTTTTCACAATTCTTGTTGCTTACTGCCGGAACCAAGTTGCTGATGTACTGATATCGCAGTTATGGAAGAAATGTTTGCTTGACTTAATTATTTATGGTGCATGTTGATTCTGTTATTGTGAACTATTCGTGAACGATTTTGTAATAATTTTGGAGCTGATTTAGAACCCAAGTTTTCATAGGCGAATGAGGTGAACGGATTTTTTTTTTTCTTTTTTTTCTTTTTCTTTCTTTTTCTCTTTCTTTCTTTGAAGGTAGCAGTTTTGATTTTGCGAGATTTACGCAAGCTTTAATTTTTGGAAGAGCAGGTCACCTTTTCGAGGAGAGGAGTGTACATGCAGTATGAATGACTGTCGATGAGGGTGGTGTGTGCAGATTGTAAGCGTCGAATTTTTGAGTGGGGTGGAACTTGCATGTTTGAAACTCATATTAGTGATTGTTTAAACGAAAGTACCACAACATTCATTGTTTATTATTTTTGAAAGTTTTTTTTTTTTTTTTTGCAGTTGCTTTACCATGCTCTGCACTGCCATTAGTTTTTAGGTCTTTTTCAAATCTATGTGAATGTACAAGAATGCATCTGTGGGCTCTCCGTTAAACGGCGAGTTGTATGCGTAAGTAATTAGTTTGTGAAGTAGGCAGTTATCATTGGGGCGTATTTATTGGTGTTAATGGTCGATCGATGTTGATTTTCACCCATTTCTTCGAAATTATAGGAGTACGCATGCATGCTTATTTATAATCTTATTTGTAACACGTCAACTATTGACGAACTGCAAAGTGGAATTTGCGTTTGCGACCGTCATCTCTTGCCTCTTGAGATTGAGATATCGTAATTATCCGAGATAAGAAGTTTCAATACATTTTCATGTATTTGTCCATTTCATCTCCATAGAAATGAATAGAAAAATTGCTCGCGAATACGATTAGCCATGTGTGCGTTTGTTTTAGTGATGTTTATGACTGTGATGTGATAGTAATATGCAACAACATTCTTTGTCAATACTTTCTTCGAAAAAAGTGGCAAATTCTTGAAAGAGCTACATTCAACGATGTGTTACTATTGCATTGAAAATTGAGCAGCAATATTTTGAGGTAAATAAACGTGTAGTGATATTATTTTCGTGCTGTTTACGAGCAGCATGATCAGTGTTTATTAACTTGTGTATTGTTGTTGGCGTCACTTAACATTGAATATCGAAATTCGAAGTCGCTTTTTTTCATCTGAATTTGCGCGTTTTGCCAACAGAATTTCTCATTTTTATGAAGGTAAGTGGATTAAGATTTCCTATGTAACACAATCACTTTTAAGAGTCACTCAACAAACGCTCAAAGTGAATGTTAACGTTGATTTTTGAATGTAACTGATGGGGCATATACCACATCATGCAGCAGGTGATAAGAAATGCAATCAGTTAGGCAAAATATTTACTTAAAAATAATCTCTGAATGAAATCACATTTAACACACAAATTCGCTTGATCGGAGAGTTAAGGATAAGTGACCCCGGTCAGTGCTAATTATGGATTTAAATATTGGCCGGGGAACATGGTGGCATAAGGGCCTTATTACAATGACCACAACTATTCCACGATCTGATGGTGAGACATTTATGTAATTGGTTGAGGTAATTTTATAATTTGCAGTCGTTTTATATTCTGCGCACCTTAGCTCTTTGAGATCTATGAAATAAAAACATAGATCGAAGTAGTTTATCAATATTAATGAGAGATATTTAGGAACGTGAAGACAACGACGTTTCGCCATTCGCTTCGATCGCTGGTCGATCACAGCTATCATCTGGCCAGCTGGAGTCATACTTGCGTGCTGAGGTACGTTTCATTACAGGATTTCACTCATGAGAAGGACATTATTTTGAATGGGCAACAGGCTTTTTTGGCCAGTATATTTGATCTGCCTAACCAATATATATTGTGGCATGCCACCAATTAACCCATAGGTTTGGGTTCGTTTTACTTCTCGTATATGTGAACTAGAACCTTAAACTAAGGAAATGGCTTAGTGCCTCCAGAACAAGGTATTTCTCTATATAAGTTTTCTAGGTTTTAGATCTATTACCTTATTTCCGAGCATTTCGTCCAGAAACATGCATTATCGGCTTCAACGTTTTTTTCATTGATCTGTCATTGCAGATATCTGCTCTATGCTATAAATATGCCCAATAATAAAATATAAGTATTTGCAGATTCGCTACTTAAAGCGACGTCACCTTATTCCACATCGTAAGCTGAATGATTCAACTTCGCGAGATGAGATGGGAGGTATGGCAGGCGACAACGATGGCTCACCTCCTGCGAAGCAGACTGTCCTGTCTGGTGTTCGAGCTGGTGGAATTAAACCTGCCGACACAACGGCATATCGCGTTGCACCGAATTCACCTGCGGCCAACGTAGGTTTTTGTCGTTAGCAGAACGTGGTTATCTTTTCTTATGGAGGTAACGTGGTTTTTTTTCGTATTTTCTGATACTTATGTATCAGAAAATGTTCGTTCGATTTTGCTTTTCTCGGTGATACATGAATATCCCGGAGTTTTTGGGAATTCATAAAGAAAAGAGAGGCAGTTCTGTGTTCATTTCACCTGACCAATCAGTTTTTTATAAGTTTGCTTTCAATCAATAAATTACGTGAAGTGTGATCATGTTTTGTTCGATCGGTCGGCTCGTGCAGATCTTTTATGAAAGATTCGTCCTTCCTGACCAGATCGGCGTGAAATACCAGTGGATTGATCACAGAAAGCTCGCACAATTTTAGGCATATTTATGTGTGAACAAGTTTCGACGTTAGTGGATCAGTATAAGATATTTTATAGGAGATCACATAGCGGTGTACATAAAACGCATTAGTTATCTTAGTTCTAACTTCAACCCATCAACTACAGTAGTTCTAGTTTCAACCCTTTGGCTACCGTAGTTCTAGCTTTAACGGCTTTAGAGTTTGAACTACCCGAACAAATATACACGAATACATACACGCAGTTGCCCACAAATGCAACCTCACCTTTTTTTCTTTGAGGAGCACAACTGGAAAAACACTCGTCTGGCTTTTTTTGCGCTTGATTTCCTCGTATTTAACTGTTTTGTCAAATGAAGTCTTTTTTTTTTAAATTATTTATCGTGAATGGCTTTGCTGAAGGGCGTTCTGGTTCATATCATAAATCGATAACTGAAATTTCTCGGGGAGTGCTGATCAAAATTAAATGAGGTAATTGCAGTCGGGAAGTGACTCTGATGGAGAGAGCTCAACTACGGTTACTGAATCAACGAGTAGTCAGAAGATCGCTGCTTCACTCAATCTTTATGATAGACCACAGTTCTCGCTCAAACAGGTTTCAGTTTTTTATTCTTTTTCGTCCGTTTCATTATGGTTGTTGTTTTAAGTTAAAAATCAGTGCGTGTTAACATTGGCCCAAGTTCAGTAAAACAGTTAGTTGTTTAAAACTCAAGCTTAGCAAGACAATTAGCAGGAGGCTGGACTGTGCAAACACTGAAACGGCTAGTCGATAATGTGAGGATCGTTGAAGGATTTGCGAATAAAGGAGGTGGTCTTCTGACATGTGGATGTGTTTGCACTAGGGCCTTTATTCCTTTTAAACGTTGAGTGCGGAGGCGCTGGTTGCTGTCTTAGGGGGATGCAGAATTGTTGGGATGGTTGGGCTTGAAGTGCTTCTTCTTTGCTGGGTCCATCTGTGATGATTTCTTATGCTGGTGAGCGAGTAGTGCTGACTGTAGCACTTGCAGGTACAGATGATCTGTGAAAGGCTTTTGAAGCAACAGGAAGTACGTCTGAGATACGAGTATGAGACGGTGCTCAACCAACGCTTAGAAGGTAATTCCTTTAGCGCCTTTACTTTTGCACCAGCTTTACCTATCAAAAATTTATATTTTTTGAAATGCAGATTTTCTATCCGCTAAATACGTCATGGTAATGTCGTCTTATCGCATCCTCGTTTCTCTGCCCATTAATTTGAACTTAACAGTAGCTGGATGGGAGTTACGGCCTAATGTTGAATATTTCTGCACACTTTCAAGTTGATTTATCGACTTCGGAACTGCAAATGGAAGAGCGTTTCGCGGCGCATAAGACTACAAAAATATAAAAAAGAAGTTTGTGCGGTGCTTATGGCGAATTTAGTCGAGAAGAATGTTTACTGAGATAAAAGCGTTGCTTATATAGTGACAGTAACATGCATATTGTAATCAAATTTAAGGCGACAATAATTTTCCATTTAATGTGGGTATGTGAAAGAGTCACAATAAGGACAAAATAAGTATTTTCGTTGGTAACAATATTTCATTTCATTTCTTTTCTTTGAATTAAACATTTCTTTGAATAACGTTTCTTTGAATTAGATTAATGACAGTAGCAATATATTCAAACATTTGCTATCATTTAGGCTATCATTACAATGGCATAGAATTTGCATCGTTCATATGCAAGCAATTTGAAGGTGAATCATAGAATTGGTTCGCGTTTGCGACAGCGCTCGCTGTAGTTGAGATATGGGTTATTATTTCGTATATTACATTAAACGCCGTCACAAAAATGCCTCGAGCTACCTGATTAGATCTTTAGATGATTCCGCCCTATTCTTCCTTCTTAAAAGAAATCAATATGTTAATACTAGCGGTACTAGTCAAGAAAATTATTCAGTCTTATTGCTTCTTTATCGCCAAGTCATGATTACAAGAAGCTTCTGGACGTGAATTGAAATAAACATGTAGTTTCAACTTCAGATAGATTTTCACCACGCATTTGTTGATGGCTTAGAAACCGCCGTTCATCTTCGCATATTTAAGAAGGTAATGTCGATGAGCAGATGTAAAGCTGCTGGATTGCTGTGCTTGTGTGACCGAAAGTTATTTTGAGTACTGTTGTATATACGATTGCAGAACAACATGAGCAATATGTGCAGTTCGCACGCGAACAGCTCGAGCGACAACATGAGGACAATAGTGCAGATATCTCGTATCTCTCTTAGAGATTCGGCCATTCAAACGCGCACATATTGTTTCCAATTGCAAATTTTCTTCTGTACAATCAAATATTTCCAGTACATTTTAAATAGTAACTATCGTTTTCAAGACGTCAATCGATATTGGTATCTTCTCATTTGTGCTTCCCTTTTTATATTCTTTGCTATGTTTATAAGAGTTGTTTTTATTATAATGCAAGATTGCTGAAGGTGATATGCTAATTGAATCATTTCCGAAGTAGGAGTAAGTTGCTGGATCGTTGCGAATGTTTTCTTTTACAGAATGAGAAAGAGGAAGTAAGGTTTGCCAATGCTATCTCCTAATTGTCTACACCGATGTTCCGTAGTTATGCAGATGATTGTTTTCTTTCTAAAATGCAATGTTTTAAAGTAAGAACAAAAGTTTAATATGCTGCAAAGTGACCAAAAAATGGGTGATCAATATGATCGCTGCGTTGTTTTGTGCCCATTTGCACATTTATGCTATAAACCCTTCCAGCACTTTGAGTAGTAATCGTCTCTTTGGAAAGGTGTTTGAGATATATGCGTTAAATTATGGGATGATATATGAAAGATATTTTACTGATTTTTTATGGTCGTCAATTGGCTATTTTCATTCGCATAAGCTGAAATTTCGGGAATTAGTGTCACTGATGAAGCACTGATATAACCGTTTATATGATGTAAGCGAGAAGAGTTTGAATTTTCATCTTGACAAAGTTGTCGATGTGTTCTCTCTGTTAACTCGTTTTATATATACCTTGAACACGGGCGATTGCGAAGCCTAATATGTATTATGTGTGGGGATAAGAGAAGGGTTTTGACAAATTGGCTGTTGGAAAGAATTTCCACGCCGAGTCGGAACGTCGAAGAGAGGGAGTTTGCTGAGTTTCGCGGTATGAGGCATTTAATGATGTTTTGCACGCTGTAATATTGCTAAGTTGGTACTTTCTATAAGATTTTAGATGAGGTTTATTCTTTTTTTTTTTTTGGTTCACTTTTTTGTATTATTCGTATTTCTTTTCAGCACTGCGTATTTCATGTCATTCGTGTTTTGTATCGCTATAGATTTTTTTTTTCCTATTGTATTAAACAAAGCCGAGTTTATTGAAGCGTTCAGTTTTTCGCTATATCCGGCTATCATCACATCAACTATCATTCCCCAAAGCGTAATTTTTATTTTAGAGGAGAGGAAGTAATAGAGGGTAAAGGAGGAATGTCATATGGGTTAAATTTGATGGACGTGCTGCATTCTGCTTTGCAGCAACCATCGTTTGTCTGTTTGCTCTAAAAAATTGCGCATCATTCTGATATCGTTCGCTCTCCTATTGCTTAGTGTTGTGTTTGCTGCAGTTTTTTTTTCGTATGATTATTTTTTAGTTGAATAAAATTCATTCCAAATAGTATTGTTTGCGTAGAGTACAGAAGGAGGGATGAGAATAGACGAGATTCCGGCGTGAGTTTTATAATATCTACATGTTGCAAGTGGTAACTGATTGACGATTACGGAGGCAATGGCATTGAACATGTAAAAGTCGGTCGGATGAACGAGGCATTCTAATCGTTGCATTTTCTGGGAAAGTACTTAGTAAAGCACCTTGTAAGAGATGGGCGGTGAACTTAAAATGACAGTCACTCGTTTGGGCGAAGAGAGAAGTGGAACCGGCGATGCTTTGCATTATTTCGGCGATTCAGGACACGTTTCGCACGAAAGAGTAGTTGCAGTCTCCATCGGCGACATGGCAACATTTCTGCGTTTTCTTACGCAGATTCATGTTATAGAAGTGGATGTTATAGTGCACCTTTTCAATGTTCTCATCAATTCGGTGTCCAGCAGTTGCGCTGCAGTACATAATGCACGTCATCGGTTGGACATATGTCGATCAAAGGATAGGGGAGGGGGTTGAAGTTGGTAGTTGTTGATTCTAAGGGGCTATTATGGACATATTTATTTTCGGAAAAAATCATAGGATATTTTGCCGGACGGACATCACACGACATCCGGAAGAAGTCATAGGACGTTGCGTCTTCACGAATCATATCTAGAGGAAGTGAAGTAGCTGCTGCAATATGTTTGCTAAAATGCAATGGCACAATATTTGAGATTTAAAAGATTTCTGCCTTTCAGTTTTTGCCAGTAGCTTTTAAAGCTGAGACAGCTATATTGACCGTCGCTAAGCGTTCACTGCTTCCGAAAGTGAAATATGGTAACAAGCCGTATTCCCTCTTTAGTATTCACGAGGAAAATTTAGAAAACAGATTCAATCCTGTAAGGCCACCAATGAGCGCTATTAAGTCATCTCCTTTTATAATCATAACTATTTCACGAATGTTTGTTTTTTGTTAATACATCTGCAGAAAGGTGATCTGTTTCTTGAAGGAATTGTGCGCCTTTCATGATTCTCTGCAAGTTTCCCGCAATGTAGGTGAGAATCGTTGGCGCAAAATCCAGTACTGTAAATTTAACACCGACAATTTCACACTGATGTACCTAAATGAATGTGGGTTGTAGTGTGAAGGAATGTCTCCTGTTAGTGCCGTCCTCTTCTTTTGATGACCCAATTTTTCGCTTCGTATTTAACGGAAATGGTTTAGCGTTAAAAAAAATTTGCAAACGCGTTTTTGCTCCCTTCTTTTGCACTCTCGAAGCATACGAAATGTTTTTAAGTTAGCTGTCACTGTGAGTAGTTGAGAAAGGTGATACGCATATTCCTAGGGGTGGTGATTATGATATTGGCAGCCTCACATTTTGCCTGAAAGAAGTACTGATGTAACCGCTATCGCCATCAGTGCTGCGCCCTTTGATCAACTCTAGTATGCCACTTTATCCACACCTCAAAGTATGCGTATTGTTTTGAACACAACACTGATAACCCAAGACTAAGATCACCATCAACAACTTCATAGATGGATTTGTGCAAGTTATCCATGTGACTACCTGGGCGGTCGTAAAGGGCAGATAAATGGAAACCTGAGTCACACATAAACTCAAAACAATCAAATTTGTAGCCTAGCCGATGTGTTTTATTTATTTACTTATTTCGATCAACAGAGCATTCATTACGAATGAAGGTCTCTTCATATCGCTTCCACTTGTCCCGATCCAACGCCTCTCTGATCCAGTTGGTTCCTGCAGTCTTTTTTAAAGAATCGCTTCACCTGATTGCAGGCCGGCCTCTACTTCTTTTGCCAATCCGTGGTGTCCATTCTGTTATTCGTTTCACCCAATCGTCATTTTTCAATGCGGATATCTTCGCCGCCCATCTAAATTTCCTCATTCCAGCCTCGGTCACCCAATCGTTTACCTTTGTTACACCTCGAAGCCATTTGTTGGCTTTCCTCTCCACCAATTTGATTCCTGTCATGATTCTTTCCATTCTTCTTTCTGCCACTGCTAGTAGCTTGCGCAATTTTTTAGTTGTTACCCATGTTTCAGAACCGTAGAGAACTGTTGGCATTACGCTTTTTTCAAACAGTTTCCTCTTGAGACTCATCGGTACTTTTTTCTCACGATAGAAGCCATTATTCTTGAAAAATGCTTTCCAGCCTTGTTTGATCCTGCGCCGTACATCTGCTTCAGACCCTCTGCTCATTTTTACACATCTTCCCAAGTAAGTAAACTCATTTACACTGTTGGAAAGCAATAAGTCAAGAATAGTAGGAGTTAATCAAATTTCACAAATAGCACTTACATCGATGTCATACATTTCAACTGAAATCTCAAGTTATTTGTTGAAAATCACGCAAGAAATGAGTGATTCTTCTGTGTTGGCCAAATATTCTTGACGATGCGAATGCGTGCGCAAAGTTGTTTTTGGCATAAATTAACCTCGAAGGCATCACGCAAATCTCTATTATTCTTGTAAATCTTCATCATTCGTTATGCGCGTTTTGCATATTTCTTCAAATATTACATAAGTACTCGCAACATTTTATTCAAAAATGTGACAATTTCGCTTATAAAAGAAGCATATAGCTTGTACACTCATTCATTGTTTAGTTTGTTATTAATTTGGACGCTTGTGTTCGAGTATCACCGCTAGAATCGATGGTTTGCCGGTTATTGTTGCACTTGTTGCATATACTTGGGGTTAGTGTGTTCTTTGTAGTGAGTTGAACCTGTGACAATTCGATATATGCAAATGCCACTATATAACGGGAGGGCTATCGTCAAGGTGTGGTTTTGCAATGGCTTCTAGAATTCACAGGACTCTTCTACACTTTTCATGTTTTCATCATGGCTGCATTAAAGCGCTGGTATGATTTGAAGTAATTTCAACGCTGTCTGCATGTGGGAACGTTATCTGTTCCCCTCATAATCCGAAACTGCGTCCCCAGTAGGTTGCGGCAAACTTAGGCATATTACAGGTGCCACCGATAGGATCGCTATATTTTCCATCACTCTGTGGGTGGATTCAGTCTCGTACTCGGTCCAAAATAAAGCCACAATACTAAGTCTAAGTTTAGACGTAATTGGCAACTAAAAATGTGTTGTCCTAGCGGTCTTATTTTCCAAATTAAGCACTATCGCTTATGATTGCTCAAGGAATACATCAATCAGTGACAAATTAGAGTATGCAATTACGATAGAATAGAGCACCGGAATCTCATCAAAAAGTTGACTAATTGTGCACTTATCGGCAGACAAAACACCCCAAAGATAGCATTTGCGTTAAAGGAAACGATTTTTAGATGAGCATATGCATAACAATTGTATGGATTGTCACGTGTGTTAGAAAGAAAGCGGATCCATCCTCGTCACCTCCCAATGGATTAACGCCGAAACTTTCCCCAATAATTTCGTTACCTGAAGTAAGTGGTTTTTTATTTTTATTTTTTATTTTTTGCTTTCCTCATCCATAGAGCCAGTACTCGGTGAACGTTTTATCTTTTGATTCTAAAAGAGACTCTTCCTTTCTGAAGTGATCAACTGAGGTAGCCGATGAGTAGAGAGTTGGCGAGAACTGAGTGAAGGATATCTAATAAAGACAGTATGCGAAAAAAAGCGAACCAATAATTAAGAGATGGTTCATTTTCGTCTACTCTCTCAGATGCCTTCATATGAGCTACACTTTCTAATTTTCTTGAATTAGCCTTTGCGATTTACTGAAGTTTCTATGACCTCGGAAAGCACTCTGCGGTACCACTAGAAGATTTGGCAAGATTGGTCGAGCCGTTGATGCGGTCGGTTTTCCCATCTTGTTTCGAGAAGATCTTCCTGCATAAGCGATTCTTATAATGTAAAAGAACCTTCTCGGGAAGACATCTAACTTCCGGAAAGAGCTGTACAACGAAGCGANAGACGTTGAGGAGGAGATCTTTTCGAGAAGCTCCTTACGAAGAGTTTTCAGTCCGTCGGAATCTCAATCCAGTGCCTTGGTTTTCCCAACTGCAGAAGACCATTGTACTCCTTCTCCATCACATATATGTCCGGAAACGTGCCTATCGCTTTCTTTCACTTCCTAATGCTTGTGGTTAATGCTTTCCTTGTGGCCAGATTGTGTCTGTATGGGTTTTACGGGTTTTATAATGGTCCAAAGCTTTTTTTTTCAAATAGAAGGTGAGAAGTTTATCGTTTTCGCAGATTTTTAAAACTTTTTTATAACCGACAAAAAAACGCTTCTGCGCTCTGTTGATAGGAAGCGATCAAATTAAGGAGGAGAATAGGGGGTGATCGATGTCTGCAAAACACTAAAGGCTGACGTTACCGTCGAGCAACTATTACAGAATCCGGCATTTCCGTTCGCCGATTCAACAAGAGGCAGTGAAACTGACGTTGAGCCTGTTATAACAGGGGGAGACCTTTCACTAAAAGGGCCATCACCACTACAAAGAAAGTCGCCTAAATTATTGCCCATTATCGAAGTCAATACGAATGCGATAGCCGATGATAAGGTTATTATTCTATCTGCAAGATAAGATTATCACTTAAATAACATTAAATGAGACGAGCAGTCGGTTAGCGTTTTATAAAAAATTGAGAATACATCCTTTCATATCTCGTTTCCTGAAATTGTATTGTACAACGTTTTAAAAGCCGCACTCTTTGGGAGCTAGTTATTTTCGCATTGGGATCACAGGAATCGAGAACCTCCAAAACTGAGAACTTAGGAAACTGAAGGCGCATTAGAGGCTTTCGAGCTGTCGAGTTTAGAGGAACGTCGAAATAAGAGGGTTTTCGAGATCAGGGGCTCCTCAAGAGTCTTTTGGGGAGGGGGAAGGAAGCAGTCAAGTGTCGAGAGATTTCGAAGACTGGGAGCTCGGAACGAGTTTCGGAAAGCTGGATATTTTTTTTAGGGGAAGAGAAGGAAGGGAGGCCAGCACATTGTTGTCTGGCACTGTATATGTATACGTGATCGTTAAATGATGTGAGGTTGTACTAAACACTATCTATTTTTCATTCTCTTATTTCGTCTCACACTTTTATTTCTTATGATATTCGGAGGTTTTTGAGGCGTCAGTGTTCAAATTAAAATAGCGTAATTTTAGAAAGACGATTTAAGAAGTGCATGCATTTTCATCGTGAAACCATCACCGAAAACGTTCATAGAGAAAAAGAAAGAGAAAATAAAGAAAACACCAAAAGAAGAAATCACTGACAAAACACAATCGAGCGATCAACCATTGCAAAGCACTGATGAAAAGACGGTACTCCTTATATTTAACAAAAATGATGGTACCTCATCTTTGCAACTGTTCTTCATTGATTTGCTAATAATGTTGCGAATGTAAATTTCAACTGACATATGATTAGTGAGGGAGAACGAAGAAGTGGAAATTGCAAGTATGATGATGAAATGAGAAATAAAGAAACCGGCGACGTAAGATATCAGCCTAGGTAGTAGTCATTCAATGCCTGAGGTATATCTACAGGCACGAGACCTTATAAGCATAACATGGCTGAATGCGCTATGCATTGCGCAGGTATCTCTGCCTTTCCCTTCCTTTGCATAAGGTGTGTTTCTGTTTTTTTCCTCATCGGTCATAAAAGTATACAAGTCTTTATTTTGTTCTGGATATAGAATTTCTGTAAGTTCTGTAGGGCTGAATGGAGAAATAGAAATTTTATCGGTGAAAACAGACTTTTTTCGATGTGGTGCATTCAACAGCCAAGTGGCTCATCATTGGTCGTGAAAAACTAGACATCAACAGAAATGACGGAATATTTAGCACTTAACTAAGAAAACAAAGCAAATGAAAGGTACTATATGCGGTGTTCGGTAAGGGGATATATTGCCCTCTGAAAATCAAGCAATTTTTTGCACTTTTTTTTGATGAGCTATTTATTTATTCATAAGTTTATCGTTGCAACATTTAATGCATCGTCTAAAACAGCCAAAAAGATAAACAGAATTGAAATAATATAAATGTTGGGTATGGCGCTGAAGAGCCCACCAAGATATCTACTTCTGACCTATCATTGCAATGATCACGTTTGCCCGCGTAGCCCATTCTCTTTTGAAGTGCTCTTGGCGGGATCCGAGGCCTATAAAAGGCGGCTGTCAGCCAGTCAGAGTCAGTCTTCTTCATTCGTCTCCTGTTGGTCGCAGGTCCCGCGGTCGTCAGCTTCCCGCAGTCGAACTCGCCTTTTCCCGTTACCTCTGGTGGTTGTATTTCGCTTTGGGAGCAGTTGTACCCACGAATAAGCCGTTCCTACTATCTCCGCATGCCTCACATCTCCACTCGGCCCACCTGTGCACGTCGTCGCTGCCAGATAGAACAAATCGGCGTTCAGATACAACAGTAAATAAATAAAGGGAAAAATAATCGGACATAAAATAAAAGTAAATGGTCGAATAATCGTTAGAATAGTTTCTATCCAGCTAACTAAAGTTTCTTCTGATGATTGCTTTTTAAAGACCTAGGTTAGATCTGGATTCATGTGCAAGAATCTCGCAGTGAAATTTATCTGCGTTTAGTGGAATGAACTGTGCAGATATTCCTGAAGAGACTTTTAATCCAAACAACTTTTAATCATTGTAATTCTGACATTTATAGACTTCTTGTCTATCTCATGTTGTCTGTCAACATTGAAGATCTGTGGTCACAGTGAAGGCTATTGCAAATATGGCTAAGCACATGAGAATTAAAAGTGTTAATGCATAGGTATAACATTTGCTGTAACCAGCAAAATTCAACCTGCTAAACCACTAGCCAATCTGATTGCTATAAACCCACAGATTATTAAAGAGTTCGATTTCAGGTGTTAACAGGTCGGAGTATTTCGGAACGCAGTGAAAAGAAAGCAATTAGCAAAAAGGGTAAACTTGAAGTGATGAAAAATAAAAGCGCAAAAATAGTGAAGAATATATTTCGAATAGGTATAAAAAGTGGATCGCAAAAGAGCGTTGAGTCATTTAAGAGTAAACCTCCGAGCAGTAGTGAATCTCAACAATTGATAACTGCAAAAGCCATAGTCGTCAAACGGAAAGAGAAACAAATCGAAAAAGTCGAAGCATTAAAAGCGAATTTCGAAGCGATCCCAATGGGGAGTGGTGGATGTGTTGTGGCTAAGAATGACATTAAAAATGAAGCGGAGATGATTGACAAAACAGCAAAAAGCATTGAAAGGGACAAAGTTGATCAAACACAATCGCCAATATTCACACCTGAAAGGACGCAATCAACGAAAATTATGAAGGGATGAACTTGTTATGGTAAGGTTTGTTGAGTTATTCATACTGTTTTCTTTTTAAAAAAAAAGTACTATTTTGTTTATTTATAATTCGTACAACAAAAATCATTAGCTGCATTTATATGTAGAAATGAGTATGTGAGACTAGAATCGATGCTAGGTAGGTGAAGTGATGAACTGTTGATGCCTCTATGAGAAAGTTAGAAATTACCTAATAAGTGAGCCAATGGGTGCATTTCTTGATAGTATGATCTAGAAGTCTTCAATCAGAGAAAATTTATTGAATCGCTTTCTCAAAGCAATGAAAGAATGCGTTGTTTATGTTCTGATGTAGTACAGCGGATCAAGAGCCTGATTGGCAGGAACTAAGGGGTAAGAAACAATGCAACGGTGAAGAAAGTAAGCCGCCAGGTACACCTGAGGTTGCTTATGAACTCAACTTTGAGAATCTAGTTTAGATGATAAGAGAAAAATGAAGATCTAAAAAGTTTTGTTAAGTTTATAGAAGTTCTGTAAAGTTTCTTATGATGCCTTCTGGCCTCAACCGTATCTATTCGTTCCATCGTGCATGATTGAGCGCTATGGAGTTGATCAAGACAGAAACAAGCATAGAATGGAATTTACATTTTACCTATGATCAAAGCTTTGTTAATAACGATTAATTAGAAGCGGCCAGCTGAAAGCTTGCTTTCTAGTTGCGGTAGTTTCCGTTGATAAAATTGTTGTGCTTCGACATAAATGGATTTTAAAAGATCGTATTATTTACCTCTATTTTTTCATGAACCAAATATACCATTCTTCATGAATTTCATCAGAATTTTTTTCAGATTCAGAAAGCAGATAAAAATTTGAGAAAGGACGGTGATTTAACTCAGAAATAAACGGGACAATCATTATTTTGGTTTTATATTACAATCGTTCGATAAAAGTTTATATTTTTGCGCATATCAGAACAATTTGAACGTTGCATTACCTATGATAGTAATGAGGAGCGATCCTATTAGAGAATTATTTTTAAATGATTAAAATATTGTTTTCTCAAACAGCATAAAAATCGTTCAGACATGCGAATAAGCAAAGAAGTAAGACGAGTTCACCTTCACTTTTCTAAACTTTTTTTCAAGATTTTGCAAATTTTCGAAAGGAATCCATAATACTATGTTTCTAATAACTTATCGTCAAGTAGAGCGTTTTGGTCGGCATTCGGATTTTTTTGAGATGTGAAACTGTATAACCAATGAAGTCTGTTACTGCGAGTGAATTTTGCATGATATTAGAGAATTCATTTGAGGTAATTTTGCCGACTGCTTGGAATAGGCATTTTAAGAGCCTAATATAGCAAAGTGATATGCTAGGTGCGTTGCCTACGTCTAAATTCCCTCATCTTCCCATCCACATCCCTCCTCCTCCCCCTCCCTCCCCCCATAAAAATGTAACACATTCAAATGTCGATTCATATAACCTGAAATTACTCAATTGAAGAAATAGGGCTCTGTGTTTCCAAAGGATGCCTAACAACAGCAGTTAACTTTAGTTGCCTTAGCAGCTGTTATTTCAAGCGGTTTTTCGATTGCGTATGAAACTATGTTTATTCGTCGAAATTATCGAACTTAATCGAATAAATTAAGGAGTTGAATAGCTCTCCTATATGCTCTATTGTTTTATAATTATATTTCGACGAAATCGAATCCATCTACACATATGAAATCGTTGCGCAACAATTGCTATCTACAAATATTCGAGTGGCATCGATCAAGGAAAGACGCATTCATAGTCGATCAATATTTGCATTTAAAGAATAGCAGTAATTGCTTAGCTTTACTCACCAAACATTATCGCTACGATCCAACTGCAAGCAAATAAAAGGTTTTCTATTTTGATGACACCATTGACAAACAATTCGTTTTATGAAAGGGCTACATAGCTTTACCTCTAAGAAAAAGAGGTAAACATAAAGGGAATAAAAAAGAAACGGAGAAAGAGAGGATGGGAGAGTGCATGAACGAGGCAGATAGAGAAAGAAAAATGTTTGATTTTGTTGTTGTTGAATTGTATTTATATGTTTAATGTTTTTGAGTTATGAGCCAACTGATGTCCTGCTCAGACTGCGAATGATTGTCGCGAAGATAAGCGAGTGAGTTACTTAGCTGCTGCAGACAATAAATCAAATTGTGTCTCAACGCGGTGACTCATAGAACGATCCAAGTTGACCTCTGGCTGTAGCGACTATATTGTCTTATTCAAGCGGCGTTGCGGTCGTGTGTAAGCCTAGAAGGTTTGCGTTAGTCGTCCTCACTTTTTGTTTGTTGTTTTTTTTTTCTATTTCAACTAGATTCTGATTGTTCCTTGTTGCTTGCGTCGAAGTTTTGCGATCTCGTCATTAGCTTTGACGTTTTGCATTCTTCTTGCCATTTGTTCTTACCTCCTTTATTAGGTCATCACCAAAAAATCACCTCATTGGGTTCAGGTCAAGTTTTATGATGATTGTGTATTTGTCTTTCGATTATATCGCGTTTTAGCGTTGTTTTTAAAGCATGTCTGTTTAATTACCCAAGTTTGAGGTGTCGGGTGATCGCAGAGCAGAGGTATCCCCCGAACCGTGTAAGCAAACTTGGGACGAGCCAAGCAGGAGGTTGGTAAAGATGTGGCTTAAAAAAAGGAAGGGCGCAAGTGGACGCGCCCTCGTCAAATCAGGCCGGTTTCTTTATGTGACCAATTGTAATTGATCCAGTGTGAAGTTCTCGAGTAGTTGCGAGCCCGACAGAGAAGTCGGCAAGCAGGAAGAGAAAGTCATCGACAGCGCGGGAAAACAAATTGCGGTGAACAACAGTCAACCACACGAGTTAGGCTAAGGTACATGGATAACCTGATAACCTGGTTTCGGCCAAGAGCAATCGCCCGACACCTCGTGTTCCGTGTGATTTGTGTTGCGCTTCATTGTATCAGACCCTGCCACAGTTGACAAAAGGTGCCACATTCTAAAGTTGTGTCCCGCTCTTATTGTGTACAATATCGCTCAAGTGGCCCAACCTGCCCACCATCAAAGTTGCCGCTTTTGATTGTCCTCGTTTCGCTTATTGTTTTTATACTGCCAGTTTTGTGACAGGACTGCGCAGCTTGTTACTTTTACTCCACGTGCATCGTGGCCTGAACTCTTTTAATCTCTTTTCTAATAAACGGTCGATCTTTCCATTCAGTTTTCTGTCGTCTACATACGACCATCAACCTCGTTTATTCACGACAATGATAATGGAGTGTTTTGATGACCAATGAAAGCTTGTACGCAGACGAGGACGAACCCGCAACCTCTCGGTTGCCGGGCGAGTGCTCTACCGCTCAGCTACTACGGACGTTTTCCGTCGCCATCGCAAATAAATGCGGCAGAAAATGAAATGACGGGCCTTTTTGCACACTAAGGGATGGCTAAGGCGAGGGAGAGGCTGAGGCAAATTCGAGGCAAAGGCGAGGCAAAGGCGAGGCGAGGCAAACGCACAGGTGATGACGAGGCGAAGACGAAGGCTGTGACCAAGGGCCATGAGATGGAGAATTAAATGCAGTTGTCTGGAATGACAACAACGGGAGGAGACGTAGAATCCTCTTACAACAATGTGGGGATTCATGCTTCCATTCCCCTCGTATGTCCAGCGAAATCTTAATAGCTATTTCGCTGGAATTTTGTTGTGTCCTTTGCGAATTCATGCGACAGTTCCGAGGCGACGGTCCTTACGCCCAATGATGATTGGTTCGAAGCGCATCCGGTCGACGTGTTGCTGAAGGTTTTCTGCTATTGTCGGTTCCTCTGTGCTTTCCTTGATGAAAATAACTGTCGGGTAGGGTGTCTGGCTTTTCTTGCGAAGTTTCTTCACCACGGCCATACATTTGATCGCGTGGACTTCTTCGTTGCTGCTTTCATTGATTCCACTATGAGGAAACACAATCAGTTTGTCGCCTTCGCGTACTGCCGACACGTCGTCCTTGTGGAGCAACAATTTAGCTGGGATTGATTGGTCGCTTCGTCTGATTTTTCGAATAGNTCTGGACGCATTGCAAGCCGTGATATCTGCCAGACAAGAATCGATATGCTTATCATCAGCAGTCAACACGTAGCCTTCATCCAACTCGTAATTCACAGTAGGAGTACACCTTTAACCGAAGATGGAATATGAAGCGGCTGACGGTTGACAGCTCTTCCACCTTTTCGCACCAATCTTTTCGAGCTGAAGCCCACCAAAGCGTTTGGTACTCCTCATCTCTTCAAATGCTTGAGCTGTGACTGCCGATATAACTGATTCTTCAATGGTTTCGTGCATACTGAATCGGAGAAACGCTCAGGTGCAGATCTTATTAGTGATCTGGAAACAACTAATAACTTCCACTCATTAGGTTTTCTTTCGAAAACGTTCATTCTTGTCGTCGTAAGATGGATGGGTGAACCGTTCTACTATACAGTTCTGACTTTTTGGAATTGGTAGGTGTATACCCTGAGTTCCGCTGGTTGCGGCGCTCCCGACGACAGAAGTTAGTAGCCCCGAGATAAGAAGGCATGGCAATAGGTAAAGGGGTAAAGGATGCTTTCGCTTTATGACCGGTTCATCAGACGTGTCTCGGATAACAGTAGTAGAAATAGCTGTTGCTGCTGTTGTTGTTGTTGTTGCATCTGCTTTGGCTCGAATATCGAGTGGGAAGAGATTATTGACTGCTCTTTGTACCTTCTTACCGATTGAAAAACGAATGGTTGCTGCTCTCACCTTCGACGATTCGGGATGTTGGGCTTCGATAATTCCTAGCGGCCAGGTGCCTCGAGGACATGGTGACTCGCTGAGCAGCATTACTTCGTTGACTTCAGGGCATCTCTTTTCAGTGCTGAATGGTTGCTTATGAGTTGTTTGATATCGTTC
>JAAVTS010000810.1:14660-50045 GCA_022845575.1 Baylisascaris ailuri | reverse complement strand
TATATATATACAAAATGGGAGCTGGCGGTTACTTTGACTTGAAGATGCAATGAATTGAATATTGCAAGCAAATCGGTGCAAACATTTAGCGGCTCCGAAAATCGATGGATCGCGTAACGATGCACATCCACATGTCACTGTCGGCAGACCGATAACTATTTGGTGTACCGTTAGTGGGCATCCCTTCCCAGCAGTACGATGGCTGAAAGACGGCAAAATTGAAACCGGAAATACTGATAACGCCATTCGAATATTGGAAAACGGTCAAGGTAATGAGGTACTTTTAAAAATCACAAGTATTTTCCACTTGTCGGCATACTGGATATCCAGATGAGCGTTTCCGCGTTTCCAGTTTTTTAGGAGATTGGAGCTAATCAAAAGAGGCTTCAAAAAAATTAATGGTGGAATTTCCCTTAATATGGAGAATTGAGAAAAATTTGTGTACTATATTCCTTTGGATATGAGTCTCCAGGGTGGTGGGAAAGGGTGAAGGGTGGAAGGGGGAGGGGAGATAGTAGTAGGAGAGTTACACAGGTTTCGAGCACATTGCAGAAATTTCGTCCCAAAGGCCCCTTCATTCTGCGTTGCAGTATCTATTTATTTACCATTTCCTCTTCAAGCTTCTGTAGAAAAAGTTATGAACTACTACTAAAAGAAAGTAAATTTCAGCGCTCGAAATAATTGACGCAAGACCTGAACATAGTGGTATTTGGACATGTGAAGCAGAGAATGATGCTGGGAAGGCGGAACTCGAATTCAACGTTGATGTTTGGAGTTAGCCAATCAATTTCTATTCTTGTTTTAGAATATCCGAACGCATTTAATCCCTTAAAAAAGATATCGACCGGCGAATGTTCTATTACTTTGCATTGTTGAGAGTGTGTTGTGAATTATTCGTGGAATCGGAAAACTTGAGAATAGAAATACTATATGTTGATGTGAGATGAGTAAGTGAAAATTAATGGAACTGTGAAATGCCAATCGAGTTGAATCAAATTTGCAATTTGCATAAATTGCAATTACGCAAATAGCATGTGAATAATATCACCCAAAATTCTTTTACCAACCACTTAATTAACTGTCGCAACTTACTTCCAACCAACATGGTCAGTGCATCATTACCTTCTTGCCTCAAAAATTGCTTGATGGACTATCGTCTTCCCAGCCGAGTTAGTATCGAATAACAATACCTCCATCTCCTTCACCTGATCATCTCTCCAATTCCCTTTTTTTTCTTTGTTTCATTTCGTTATATGGCGTTTCATCGCCTTTTCATTTACGCTTCTTTCGGTTTTATTCATTGGTTTCCTCGCTATCTCGATGTGCATTTCATTGTTCACTTATCGAACCTTCATGTGCTCTTTCCGTTAAGAAATTTCAACTTGGAAAATGAGGCAGTGAATCTACGGGAGAAATCTAATTCTTCTACTTTTTCATATACGCTTTTTTCTTCGAAATCGTTCGAAAGTAAGGTGACAATCTCCGGTTCGATGTTATGCTGATCCATTGCAGCTCCACCAATGGTGGTCATTGATTCGGATGAGACGATCAAAGCAATCGATAGCCCCATTACTTTGCATTGCCATGCCAGCGGTAATCCACAGCCTTCGTTGTCGTGGAGTATGGGTGGACAGCCACTCATTTCATCGGCTGAAGGTTAATTAATTTTTTCATATATTGCATTTGTTCTTTATATACTTTAATAAAGCTTTTAAATTATTTGAGACTATATGTAGCTATGGTGGCTGCAGGGCAAAGGAATGTAACTTTTATTTTTGCTGAAATGTGTTTATGATATCGCATTTCAAAAATCACTCAAGCATTCAATGCACTAATAATTAACTATTTAAACTTTGTGAATTTTTGCCATGTTGTAATTTATAATTGCTTTATTATGAGCCTTTATTTCATTTAGTGAATTTTGGAGAAGTAAACAATTCCAATTTCTTCTAATTTTTGTACCATTTGAAGTCGATTTTTTGTGTCAATTACAGAATGTCGCGAATACAATAATTCTCCTTCATACTACAGCATATTCGTGTGAGGCAAATGTTGTATAATGCCGTTGACTGTATTATTTAATTATGTTTGCTAAAAATATACGTAGATTATTTATAGAAAATGATTTTTTCTTGGAATGGATAGAATAGGATAGAATCGAATCGAATAGCCGCATTGAATGCAATGGCACTAACGTTAGCCAAGCATTTTACACTGTTCTCGACCATATTTTAGTCAAGTTTATTGAATGAAAATATTCGATTCCGAGAAGCTTGATGATTTATTCACCTCAAAATGCATTTAAGATTTAAAAAAGCGATAAGGCTGATCTAGTCCATTCACGCCTTCCCATTTCTGCCCTTCGCGGGAAGGATGTGAATCCAGAATGCTTGCAAATTTGGTCTTGTGAAGCTGAAAAGATCGCAAGATCTGCTAATCTATGAGAGCTTAATAACTAAGGTCAGCTAAAGTATGCGATTTCAGGTGCAAGAATCTCTCTGAAGGGAACTCGACTCGATATCCCTCGTCTGCAACAGTCTCATGTTGGTGAATATACGTGTTCGGCACGTAATGAGGCAGGTAGTGCAGAGGCCTCTGTTCATGTGGATGTGCTTGGTGGGCATTTCTTTTATTCAGTTATGTTAATAAAAATTTTTAAGTCTCTTAGTTTTATCCCACGTAGAGGGTTTGTGTCGCTGCAACAACACTGATTAGAATTTTATGATCCACACCGAGGATATCCACCCCATAACCTCCTTGCCGTCAATTGTAACAGAATTTCCTCCAATCCTCTAAGAGGAACAGAGTGGAGAGTGGGTTTAACTTGCAGGAGCCTTACTTCGTCTTGAATTTTAAGCGGAGATTAATATCTTCATTGAACACGAGAAAACACAATAAATTCATGAATTAAGCTCGTACCATGTAAGAAAACCCTTTTCCAACGAAAAGGTATGATTAAAATTTCAGTGAAAAAAGACAGTCTTTGCTACTAGAAGGATATTGAATGGGGAGTGTCACGCAGATATACAAGCACCAATACATGCATACAGTGTGCTTTGCCTATGCCCTTTCCTTGAAGAGAGAGAAAGGTGTTCCTTTCATACATTTCCCTGAGAATCTTCATGAAAGTGGCATTTGTTCATTCTTCTCACGAATCCCTAGTTATATCCTTTTACACATTTTGCTTAGAGAGAATTTCATAAAGGCCTGCAATTATGTAGTAGACATTCCGTAGTTTACGTATGAATTTTTCTGTTTCTTCCTTCCTATCATTCAATCATTTCAGTAATATCATCTTATATGTTTTCATTCGAGCTCTTTTTATCATCTAAGCATTTAGGCTGAATTTGAAGTTTCTATCTTTACTTGGCAAGCCATTGACTTTTAAGCAAAAAGTAAGGTGATTTCATACGAATATTAGTATCAGTGGCCTGCTTCATCGATGGAATCAGGTTGAACGCCTCAACCAGTATACAGCAACTTCTTTATTTTGGTGAAATTAATGATGGCGGCATCACTATCGTTTAACCCAGTTAATGTTCTTAGCAATGGAACCGTTACTGATATATGATTTTGTGGTTACATTAAGCTGACAATTTTTAGTTCCGCCTGTAATCAGTCGAGATAATATCGAGATGAGTCCACGTCTACCTACCGGACAAACGCTAACTCTTCTTTGTGACGCAAGCGGCAAGCCATTCCCTAAATTGGCATGGTATGTACTCCTAACTGTTTGCATTTTCGATGCATTCTTCGATATGTATGTGTATGTTTGCGTGTATGTTTATGTCTGCTTATATGTATGAATTCGTTTTTATGCGCGATTGCGCATATTATTCCGTGTATCCTCAATTTCATATACTTCAAGCCTACTTTTCTCTTGCATTTAAAAAACCATAACAATTTTTTTGGCGTTATTACGTTTTGTATTTCAACTTTCATAAGGCCCTTTACAAAATAGTTGCGCTCTTTACAGCAGTCGTTTTCTTACCGATCAACTAATTCCCACCAAAATTGATCTCTTTGCGAGTTGATTATGTTCTTTTCATGTTTCCGAGTCCATTTCTTCATTCAAAATCCAATATTCATTTTCGTTGATTATTTTCATAGCATTTGTAACATGTGGAATACAAATGAATTGATTCTTAGATGGCTTCATGAAGAGTTCAATGAAGAATATTTTATACATGCTGTCTGATATAACTGAAAATTTTTTCTGTGCCTTTTGAATTCCACAGTTTCATTAAGAACACCTTTATTTACGCATTATCAGAAAAAGATAAAGTTATTGCATATGTGCGATGCTTAAAATAGCCTTCAATTTCAGGTATATCAACAGCACACTTGTAACACAGAGCTCTGGCAGTCTCATTTTAGGTGAAGATGGCCGATATATACAGGCATGCTTTTTTTAGACTCTGTTCTCTTGTTTGCAAATTCTTTAGGAGTTACTTTAACACTTACGTTAAAAAAGTTGATGAAGAGAGTTTTTATCAGTTTCTTTAGAAAACTTTTGAAATTCTCTGGAAAATCGTTTATGACAAAAGCTCAAAGTTTAAACATATTAACAACAAATTAGTTCACAAAAACGAGTGATTCATCAATCATCAGGGTTACTGACGACGCAATCAAGCAGATCGATTTCCTTCTTCATCTTGTGTAAATTCTAATATTTTATACAAGCGGAGCGCTAAAATTCTGATTTCTGCTCCGGAGTTCGAGAGTTACAATATCCTTTTGAATCATAATTTCGACTCCAGTTTCTGAAAAATCCAAAACCAACGTTAGTGTCGGCGATAAATGTCTCAACTATTGATTGTGATTGGGCTGAATAAAGTTTCATAGTAGATTATCGTGCAAATGAAGTATGTTCAAGGAAGTATTACTGGGTCAGTGATTGTAATTAGCAAGTTTTGTGAAACGATACAAATTATTCTCTTAGGCACGTTAGATAATTCTGCTGGCTAGACACACACACACACACAAACAAACTGCGCATAGTTATGATTAGACAAACTAGGCATAAACGATGCACAATTTGGCTAGATACACGAACTATGAATTCGATTTGCAACTTTTTTATGCTATTTGAATTGAATATTGTTTCAGATCAACAATATCTCGTTGATGGATCGTGGCACATATCGGTGTATCGCATCGAATATTGCTGGTCGAGATGAATTGATCTATACCGTTGCTATTGTCCGTAAGTTTTTTTTTTTTTCGGTTTTGTTCAAATGCGTCTGAAATTATTGAAGCTAAATGATTGTGATGTTTGAGTAGAATCAAACTACAAAAACCGATCATCGTTAGTTCGAATAAACAAAAAATGAATAGGGCTTTATTGTAGCATATACACATCCTATCGAATTTACTGCTCCTATCCTCTCAAGGCTGTTTTTATTTATGTGATAAAAAATTAAAACTTTTCTCACTAAAAATTTTGACAATTGATCGCTGAGAGCGCTGAAATATTCATCAAATTGAGGGAGGGTTAGGAGCTGGACTTTGCTTTTCGGCGATTGTCTCATGACACCATTGAAGATGATTTTGACGTTTCGATAAAAAAGTAGTAATATAGGCTCATCGTGAGCATCGTTGTAAGCAGTTCAATTCGTTGTACTTTATAAGAAGAGGATGAATGAGGAAAATAAAATCATAGTTTAATTTATTTCCATTCATTCGCATTTACTATGTCGATGTGTCTAGAGGCACCAACGATAGCGAATGGTGGTACACAACAAGTGATCGAAGGTGAAGTGGCTAAGATCAATTGCAATGCATATGGCGAGCCAACACCAGTCGTCACATGGCAAAGGAATGGTGTACGTGTCGAGACGGGTGTGCGCTATATTGCCGAAGATACGGTATTTGTGAAAATTATTTCTCACTTTTGGATAATTACCAAAAATAATGCACAATTAATGAAACAAATTCAACTGAAAAAATAATGGACAAAATTTGACCGAATTTTTAGCAATATGCAAATCCGTTTACTAATGAAGCAGTTAGGTCGGTTTTAAATTTGTAGGTCGAAATTTTTTTTAAAATTTTGATGGAAGATTTTTGAGCTGTTTTCTAGTCTTCGAATGAAACAGTTCAATTGTGAAGAAAATTACAACTGTCATAACGATGGGAAATCAAACTGTCTTATAAATTGCAGCAGATCAAATTGCAAAATTAGTACGGATCTTTTTCAACGTTCCTTATTTATTCAACGGATGATATAAAAGTTTTTTTTTTGAAATCAGAATTTTCAAAACTTCCGAAACTTATTTGTCTAATGGAATTGTCTATTCCGACTCTCAACGTAGGAATTTGACAATTTCGAAATCTTTCAACAGCAAAATAGGAAACAAATATTTTTTTAACCGGAAGTATAAGAATATACTTCATGTTTAGCACCGATATTACCACTTAATGTCAATTCCGATTCAATTTCTCAGCAGCTACAAAAGTTTTCCCACGACTTCAAGGCACTTTTTGTTCCATTTTCCCGAAATTCATTTTTTGAGGCAACCAACTGGATTATTTTCTTTTTGTTTGTTAAACTTGGTCTAATATCAGTGATATTCACACAGATAAGTAAACAATGGCGCAATTTTTCATGTTGCATTTCGCTGCAGATTCTAACAGTGATCGAAACAAGAAGCTCAGACTCCGGCATCTATGTGTGCGTTGCAACCAATGAGGCTGGCACCACTCAACAGGCATTCACTCTTGAAGTGCTTGGTGCGTTTTGAGTTGTTATCGAAATAATTCAACGGCAATTTAAGTTACCTCAAAGGATATAACAAAAATACCTAACAAAGAGACCATCCTGTTGATAAGAATTGCGTTAACCGCATCGATTGAAAACTGGCTTATGTTATGGGCAAGTGGAGTGGTGGATAGGAGATTTTCTTAAATCTGCCCCTTTCCTCCTCATACAATGATGGTTCGTTTTTTATCTTCCTGTTTTTTTCCTCCTTCTATCCATCGATCCAATGCGTTCCGTTTAGACTAAACACAAAAATATTTATTCTTTCCTATAAGCATATCGAAATCGATGAGACAGCAGGAAATCTTTGCGAAAAAAAAACTGGAGTAAGCCAAGCGGATACCGGGCATAATGAGCAATGAACGCCATTATGCACTCACACTTGCAACGATTTCGGAATTTTTAAGAAGTGAATATCAGCTGAAGTAGCAGTTACAAATAACCTTCAATTTTTGATATCTCTCAGAATTTAGCATCTTTCGTGCCAGTCTCACAGCGAGTTATTAAAGCGTCAAAAGTATTAACTGAACTTTTTGTTTCGTACCTGTCAAATTTTTCATCATTCAACTGTTTAGGTAATAAGCTTGCTATCAAATTAAAAGAAACTTTTTCACATTTGCCAATATTCCAAGGCAAAATCATTTCTCCTCATTGATATTTGTGAACACTCATATATTTCCGAACAATTCCAGACTTCAGTTTCATTCACAATCTTTTCGATCATATTTTTCTAAAAAGCGGCTGTAAATATTGCCATTGCTTCGTATTAAGAAAATATTCTTGACCGATGCAGCAATAGAAATTTGTAGTTAAAGAAATACTAGAAGTGCCTTCATGCTTTTAATCAATATGTTATTACTACCTGTTGTTACTTCTTCCCTCCCTCTTCTCTCCTCCCTTCATTGCGTTGGATTGCGTGAAATAAGCTGGAACGTGGTAACTGATTGCTTAAAATTTGTCACGAAATAGTATTGATGAGTTACAAAGTTCAATGCTTTAAGAATTAAAAAATTGTGTTTTTGATTACAGTGGCCCCACGTATTGTCGCAACTTCACCAAACGAATCGGTCGTGCCGGTGAATAATCCATTTTCATTGAAATGTGGCGTTCGTGGATATCCATTCCCTGAGATCATTTGGACAATCGACGATAAGCCGATTGAAGCGGAACTTGGCGGAGGATTCTCGATTGGTCAGTTTGCTTGTGCAATAAACAAAAATTCTCGATGTTGTTCACCCTTTGCCTCGCTATCAGGATTACCTAAGGTTACAGAAATCCTCTCAAAAAAAATTGACCTTATTTAACAATATCGGATTTAAGCCATTTGAATTGCTATTGCATACTTTTTTACTTTTTACTAGAATTGCTAGTACTAATAGAATAATCTGAATTTTTCATTTAAATTAATTCGTGTAACACTCCAACAAAATTCGTTAAATTTCTATTAATAACGCCTAAATGTTTATTCAGCTGAAATCCTTTTCCATCGTTGGCATTCTTTTCATATTTCGCTTAGTATTTGTTCCTTCAAAAGTTTGAAAATCTATTTCATACATCAAGAAGTTCACCAATTCAATTTTCTTTGCAATCACATTTGCCAAAATCGATATTTTATCATCAAATTGTTCGTCCCTCTTTTACTTTCTAGAAATACCTTTGTGCACTCGATGAAATTCTTGTTAAATGAATCGGAAATAAATAAATGATCAAGTTGGCAGGTAAGATAAGTGACGTAGAGAACGCCTACTGGATGAAGTTGTTCAGGACTATTTTCAGCTGGGTATGAAAATTCACTCCTCTGGGTTGGTTCCATCGTCCCATTTTCAGCCACCTGCTTCTGGCATCGGTCAGTCAGTGGTCAAATCAACGACTAGTTGAATTTTCGACCGTCGATTGTCCATAATCCACTGGTTGCATCAATCAGTTGGCACAAAGTAATGAGCGGAATTTCGTTGACCGATCGGATTTAAAAAATTCATTACTGCTTGACATCTTTCTTAATCGATAGAGTTCGGTACCGTTCTTTGCGTTTAGCCGAGGATGGGACGTTGTTTATCGAGAAAGCAAAAGAGAAGGCGGTGCATCGCTTCAAATGTACGGCTAGGAACGACGCTGGTTTTGATGAGAAAGAATATGTCGTCAAAGCGATAAGTAAGTGTGTTTTCCATTTTCTGCCACAATTGTATGTAAAATATTCGGTTATTTGCACCCCGAGCAGATGCGCCATTGAAAAATGGCGCAATGGTCATTGGAATTTTCAATTTTAAAATGTTAATTAGTGTTGAAATGCCAAATGCGGCGTTGAAGCATGAATCTGAAAAAAAGCTAGTAAACAAAGCCAAACCCCTTCTTATGCTGCTTTAAATAAAACAATCTCCCACTGCCAGTTAACCATTCTTTTTGGTTCTAGCGAATTTCCCACTAGTTCGGACTTCCATAGCAGTAAAGGCTTTTCAGGAGTTCTCCAAACTTTTACCTTACATTTAGCAGTCCTCTCTCGCCTAAGTTTCAAATCGATTGCATGCCGATTATTTGCACAATTATGCATGTGCACACTCTCTGGTGCAGCATACCATAATCAGATTGGGCACCATAAAAGAATCTCTTCGATTTGACAACATCAACGATTATCAGGGGCGGAAACATCACGAGCACTCTCGAAACGAGTAGTTTTTAGCATCTAAAATCGGTTTCACAATTCCTAACAATGGATACGCTTTTCATATTTTAGATTGAATCTGCCCCAAGCAAATATAATTCATTGCTTTATTTTAGCACCCTTAATCTTAAAAACTTACGAGAAAATATAAAAAATAACATGCAAAATCAAATGGCCACTTCAGAAATGTTTTATTTCAATTCTAAAACAAATTTTTCAACTCTTTCATATTTCAGTATTAAAACAAATTCGAGTGAAATCGATTGCTTAAATGGTTTGCAAAGAGGTATTTCAGGTCCTCCATTCGTTACAAAAGAGGGTCTAAAAACGATTAACTCAACCGAAGGCGATCCATCATTGCTTGTCTGCGAAATCGAAGGCCATGCGCCAAGGATCTATTGGTATAAAGTATGTTGCGCTAATTATTTTTAACACCGTACTTTTTTTACAGCCATAGAAGGAGTTGTGGTACAATATGAATGTTTTGGGACCTTATTTTTGTGCGATCACTCTGAAATTGCCTGAAGACTTACTAGGCACTCAAAAGCTTTAATATATCGAGCACCTTTTTTTCTAATATGTAAGCGAACCATATTTTCAAGTCTTTCTATTCGCTCACCTATTGCAACTATACTCTTCTACTTGGTTGCAGTAAAATTTCATCGAAGTTTCAAGACAGCTATGCTTACCACGTTGTTTATAGAGCTGCGACAGTATCTGATTCTCGTATCCTAAGGTTATTTTCCTAAAGAACAATTCTACACGTCATTCTTTTTTCGATCCATATCTCCGTAAAGCTTAGGTGGGATATTTGCAAATGAGATGCAGTAAAATTTGAACCCGATCGAACTATATTATTTCTAACTCTACTAGTAAACCTACGGCTGCAAAGTTTCATCAGCATTGAAGGGTATCCAAAAAATTTCGAGCCGAACTTAAAAACGCAAGTGGGGAAAGCATGAGAAGCTGGTACAGTGTGCTCTTTTACTATTCCGGTCACCGCATTGTTTGCATAAATCTGTGGCAGACTTTTTTGTGCCCAATCAAGCTAATGCGGGGATTTGATTGGATCTAAAACGTTTTCAATGATTGTTTCTATAGGAAAGAACGATTGTATGGCTTACATTATGATGGTATTCATTAAGCCCCCAAATTTGTTGTTCTAACCTTATTGGCTTCCGAGTTAAGATTACCGAATAGGCAGATGAGTGTTTATATATTCATATGATTATAAGTTTTTTTTTTCTAATTTTCTAATTAAAGTTAAGCACAAATGTGACTTCATCATAATAAGAAGTTTACAGAAGCGCATAAAAACGAGAGTGCGTTTACAACTGACTTAATGCATAGTGCCTATGTATTCTTGAAATCAATTCAATTTATGCACCATTGCGCGAAACATCGTTACGTCATAACTTTCGCTGATGATAAGCCATATGTCCATTTTGGTATATGTCCACGTGTTTTGATATTTCTATATGCAATGAAACTCTGAAACTTGTGAATATCTTCAGTGGCTTTCTTATGGTTTCGAATTCTCACTAAATTCGACAATATTCTCAGTATTAACTTTGTAATTTCTTATTACATATATCGGAAGTTCGATTAGTGCTAAGTTCCCTAATCATTATTAAACATTCGTTGCAGGATGGTGCGCCAATATCGTCGTCACCGAATATGGAGATCAGTGAGGGTGGTACCCAGTTGAAAATCCATTCTTCGAAACTACACGATGAGGGTCTTTACACATGTGTGGCGATGAATACTGCTGGTAATGCTACTCAAAAGCAACAACTCTATGTTGGAGGTTCGCAGTGTTTTAGATTCTCATTAGTGCACCGTATAGAAATTAATCTCCTTGTTAATGATCTATTGAGCGTACACTTCGGATTGCACTTACTGACCGAAAGATATGAAAGATAAAGTGGATATAGAGGGCTTGAGTGTGAAAATGAGAAAGTAGATGTAATTGCACTAGAACCATAGCAAAAGAGATTGGCACTTAGAAAGATAGACAAAATTCACTAACGGTCGTTGCATTTTGTTAAGACCGGTTACCGTACAAGAGCTTACCTCTTCGAAACGTGCATTATTTCAAGTTATCTGTCGCTGCCCTTTAGGCTGCATTCGCCTTCCCTATGGCCATTTGAACCATGACAGCGCTTTAGCTGTACGTAAGGGTGGGAACATAAAAAAAGCGTCTAATGTTTTCTCGATCAACTTTTGGTAATAGCTTCTTGAATTTGTTAACAGCGAAACGGTAATAATGGTTATTACACTGGATGTGAGTGGGAAATTACCATAGACCATGCGGCAGTCATTGAGATTACGGTAATCACTGGGAATACGGTAATCAACACACCAAAAACCATTAATCGGTTTTTACTGCTAGACTTTATTCCAAATATATACTCTTATATTGATTGATCATGGCATCCTGTTTTCTTTTCTTCTGTATGTCTCGTTGAACGGGCTTCATGTGTTATATTTCAAAGCACTGACTGTATCTCAGTTTATCTGACCAACTGTTGACTTGGATGACTTAGCAGTCACAAAACAAAAAATTCTCTCGAAATTACGTTGGCAGGTGTTCGTTCAGCGAAACTTTTGCGTTTCGTGAATAAATAATCTGTTGTTCATATAATAAATCTGCTGTTCATATATCAGGTTCGTTTGCTTGCTTTCATGAATTTGCATAACGTTGAAGTCAAATCTTGTCTCAGGAAACGCCTGCTAAAATAAGAGTAATTCAAGGACTTGCTATTTTTTATAAATGTTTTCAACATAGTTTTTGATGGCCAATACGTCGATTGCCAAAATTATGGTATCAATAGCATACGGTACTTAGCATCATGAAATGTATTTCCTCGTTCGTATGCAATTGGAAGTAAGTTAGAAATTGAGTTTTGTATCAAATATGTAAATATTTTTGCATGCTTCTCTTTTTTTTGTTGCAGTTCCACCGAGAATCACAGAAAAACCACGAAGGATCATCGTAAAAAGTGGACAACCAGCTGAATTGTGGTGTGAAGCTGTTGGAATTCCTCAACCACAAATCACATGGCTTAAGGATGATGTCGCACTTCCTCAGAGTGAGTTGTTATCTCCACCTATTGTTGCAAATTTATTGAACCCTTTATCTGCATTGCCATTTTAAATTTAATGATTTGACTTGTTGATCATTTCTAAATGTTGTTATAAGAAGAAAGATTCTTAGGTGAGGCGATTGCTTATGAACCGCAACCGACTTCACCTAAAAGCGTTCACGTATAGCTCCCATGAACTAACGGTTTATTGAATTCCTATAAGATATTAAACCAGCGGAATGGGTTGCAAAGATGAAAAAGTATTGAAGAAATGAATGTTAGACTGTATGAATGCGAAGAAAAGGTGGGAGGTTAGTAGATTTGTGCTCTTAAGGGTATAATTCTCCATATTTCCGATTGAAAAATGGTCATCTCAGATCTTTAATATGGACGTACGCCACTACCACTTGGAGTTGATGCTCGATTCGAAGGTTGAAGAATTTAGGAAAGGATAAGAAACAAGAGATGTGATATTCTAATTAAGAAAACATATTTTAAAAAATCCTATAACATTTTTTTTTTTTTGTTTATAAGCATTCGAGGCTATTTCAATATGTGGGACGTGAGTTGAGTACGCAACTGAGGGAGGTCATGAAATAAAAAAAAATAGGGGAATTTTATGGATGCACTTCTAAAGAACTGAAAAATCCTTATGGTGTAATAATCAATATTTCCACGGTGCAAAATCTTGCTTTCTTTTGATTAAATAATATTGAGAAGAAAAGAATTAAGAATACAATACAGCAGCATATGAAGTCAAAAATATCGGGATTGCCAAAAGTGTTATTAAAATACTTTAGAATGTCTGAAATAGTCTGAAAAACGAGGAAAGGGAAGTAAGGATCAGCTCATAGTTTCTTAGAAAGCAATAAAACCCAATCACCTGAACGATTCGTAAATTAAGGAAGTGTTATCATGTACAGCGTTTCCAAACGAATATAGACTATGTAAGTCATTATTGCCGAGAAACATGGATCTACGAAGGAACAAAAAATCTGCACAGCAAGTAAAAGTTCATTGTGTAGAAAATGCGGAAAAAAGTCATTTCTAAATGCACCATAGCTCCAAATTTTCAAACAGCAGCGCATTAAAAATAAAACAACGCCATAGCGGTGTTACAAATGTTATACAGCGATGCTTAATTGAAAAAAAAAAAAAAAAAAAAAATCTTTGAAATTATGCATTCAACAGTATTGGCTCATTGCCTACTTTTTAGCTTTCAAGCTTTCAATTCGTCACTAATGAATCCATCAATGGTTTTATAGTAGAGGAAATTGTCTCGAATAATTCAGAGCTTTTTGATCTCCGGAAGACTGTCACACCCGGAGATCGTTTTGAGACGCAGATTAATTCAACTTGAAAGTTACTGCTCATCGAGATGTCATTATAGAGAAATAGCTGCAAAGCATTGACGATGCCATCGGATTTAATTAAATGAAATGAATATACAACTAAGTCGGAATTAGGAAACGCGACCTTTTACAACATTTTAATTAATATCGATGTGAACTTATGGAGGATAATAAACGCTAAAAGAAGCATAAGCCGAAAATTTGGATGCACATTCCAGGCTTATAGACATGCGTAACAATAAAATATGCAACTAATTCGTGGAAATTTACATATGCAAAGAGTATTGTTAAGCACTCGAGGTTATCATTTAAGGTGCCCGAGGGTATCTAAAGCAAATTTAAAAGTATTGCAGCAGCGGTTGACGACCATTCGGAGACACTCAAATCAACGGCGATATTCCCCAACGTTTCGAGCGCAGATGCGGGTGTTTACACATGTAAGGCTGACAATTGGGCTGGCACCAGCTATAAGGACGTGGACTTGGTTGTACTAAGTGAGTTTTTTTAATCACTTTGTCTAAAATTATTGATTAAGTTTCCAATCCACGAGTATTTTACCATTTATCCGATTATCACTGTGATAGTGATCAATTTGTATGAGAAGTGATAAGATGATTGCCGTGGTGGTAAAGTATCAGTTTATCGCTATTCCAACTGGTTTATCAAATCAAGCTTTACTATGGCAGTGTAAATATTCCTTAATCAGTTGCCTTGGCAGTGAATTAATTCATTGAGCAAATTCTCAATATGGGCACTTAAAAGGAAATGCAGGATATCACGATAGTAAAGCTTAAAACATTAGCTGATAGTTGAACTTACTGGGAATGCAACAGTCTCTGTCATAGAAGATAAAATATTGAGGCAGCTTACATTCGAGTTGCCTGTATTTGTTGCTTTCTTTTAAACTGAATGAAATCTTTTTCTATACTCTTGACAAAAGTATCTTCAAAGTGACGACCGCGTGTTTGTCTTTTAATTGATAATATTTGAGTGTCTATTTAGAATAGATTTGGATCACCACATGGAATAGTATCAGTTCGTAATATGTCAATAAAACCATGTTAGACATCGTTTCTTTCAATCTATTCCTAGGTTTTATTTCACCAAAAATTCTTCGTGAAAATATATTTAACGGTTGCACCCTTAGAACCTTTTGCTTCTAAGACTGAATTCCTGAAAAAAATTTTTAATATTACAGAGACTCCCTCCGCTGAATGATCAAATAAACAAAAATTGGATCTTAAAAAAGGTGCATTATCGAATAAAAATCCATAGCACACTCCATCAATATGCGTCTCGTTTGTCTTAGTTTATATTATTAAAGCATCATAAATACTGTAAGTGAACAACTGATTAAGTTTTGAGAGGTAAAAAAGAGGTTCCAATAAAGCTTTCTGATTTTATGCAACCAATTTCATCTACGGTTAGTGAAATATCCTTTCAAATTTCAGTTCCACCTGGAATCTATCCTGAAATGATCAATCTTACGGCGAATCTAGAGGAGACACTAATCTTGCCATGCAATGCGAGTGGAATACCAGAGCCCGTTGTTTCGTGGGTGAAAATGCCGAATATCGATATTATTGGAAATGAAGACAGTGAGTATTCGTCCAAATTCATTGAAAAACTTTTTTGTCAATGAGCCAAATTTTTTCATTATAGGTTGAATTGTCTTTATCTTCATATTAACAGTAATTCTCAGCTGTGTGCAAACTTATAAAGTGGAGTACAAAACAATAATCGCTGAATAAAAAGCCTTCATCGAAGCGGAAATGTTGGTGAAGTTGCAAACTTATAAGTTAAATTATAAACAACGCTAAAAGCAGGAAAAAAACATGGAAGAGGATAGCGTGATTATGCATTATATGGAAAAGATTGCTATGCTTTCCAAAGTAATATTTTTATGCAGAATGAAGTACAGAATAGAATGCTTAAGAGAACATTTTACTCAAAAGAACAATAGAATGCAGAATGAAACAATATGTAGTGGAACAATTTACCTGAATGAAGCGAGAGGTTGAATCATACGATAGTATGGCTTCAGAACAAAAAACCAATGCCATTAAGTGACTTATAATTGAGTATTACAAATATTAAAAACTGATTGTATAGTTTAGAAAGCTTCAGCACAAAAATTTGCAAGTGGAGAGCCGTGCATTACCCATGCAAAAGACGTAAGTGAACTAACTATAAAGCGAATAATTTTCATGCTTGTTCTATTTGTGCTTTATTCTATAGAAAAATCGTTTCAGAATATCAGATACTCGGTACATCGCTTGCAATCCGGAATATCGGTCCAGAAGATGATGGCTTCTATCATTGCATCGCAAAGAGTAATGCTGGTCAAGCGATTGGCGCACGACGTCTCAACGTTATCGGTTTGTTCTTCGAAATTACATTCATTCTCGTATGTGAAGTGAAACTGAGAAAGGCAAAAAAAGGTACATAAACCAAATATTTTCATCTTGGAACTCTATTTTGCTGATTTTTTATGGCAAAAATAGGTAGTTTTAAACGGAAGAGCTATTAAATCTATATCCAATGAATAGTTTTGAAATCTATATCCCATGAAACGTATAGTGCGCAATTTTTTATGAATGAGTTTGAAAAGTGCATTATCACATCTCATCCGTGCACATAGTGCATTTGTTTGTATGCATCTGCCTATCTTGTATTGTGATTAGTATGTATCTCCATCAGGATTCCAACCTGGGACTCACTGAGCCTAGACCGCACTATTAGATTATTATAATACACTCTGGGGCAGCCAATTATGTTGACTTTCAACTTGTCGTATTATCCTCGAAAGGAATTAAAGGCATTTAAATGTGCCTAACAATTAAAATGCTTTTTGTAGTATGTGATATTATGTTTGCTTATTAATTGATTAATTATTTGCTTATTTATTCACTTATTTGCTTTTTTATATTTATTAATATATGCTTGTTAAAATTCATTTATTTATTGTTTTCGCTTATTTACTTCAAAGTCCCAATGTGGGACAACAAACCTAACATTTTACCTTCGTTTATTATATTTTTGCTGAAATTATGCAAAGGCTGTTATTTGAAACAAGTCCAGTTTCATGGTGACATATGTCTTCATCGATCAAAGCAGATATTTTGTTGCTAAAGTCAGCTGATTGCACCTTACTTCAACGGGAATTAAGTGGGACTAGGTGCTTACTTATTGATATGCTCATGCGAAGTTTAATAGGCATGGGGAAAGAGTTGAGCGAAAATAGGAAGTTCGTTTCGATACGAAGGATTGTTAAGAACTATTCGAGGGAATTCCTGAAGTAAGAGTTCTCAACTATACAATTCAGAATGTTGCTAAGCTGATTTTACAAAAATTTGGTGTTTTAATTAGTTGCTTAGTACATTCCTGTTTGAAAAATTTTTATACAATACTTATCATTTTTCGACGAATAATTAAAAGGAAAATAATTTAGTTCCGAAGAAGGATTACAAAGTAATTTGGGTGGAATGCGATGATCTCGGCAATCCTGTAAAAACAACTTATGTTCCTGCTCGAGGTGATGTGCCTGAGAATGAGGACAACCTGCTTCCGTGGAAACAAGACTACCAGGTTGGGGATTTTTTTTCATCTTTATGTCGACATATGCCTCCATCGAGCAAAGCAGATACTTCTTTGTTGAAGTCAGCTGATTGCGCCTTATTGGAACGAGAAATGAGTGGAACTAGGAACTATGAGTGAAAATATTCACATCGCTTGAGATGCAACTTTTTCACTATGGATACAGCACCAAATGCTGCACTACAGTCCTTTTCGTTCCCTTAAGAGCTAGTATTACTCTTTTTATTTCCCCTTATCCGAGAACTTTTTCAACCAGAAAGAACTCTGGGCAAATGGAAAACCTGATCAAATTTGCTCTGAATCGATGCAATTTTTTTTTTCTTGGGTCATTCTCCTTAATAGCACGAACTACAGTTCCATACATGAGCGAACGATATTGATTGTTATTTTTCAGGATCTACCAACGAATGGAACGAATGGTATTTTAATTAGATGTTTACCAGGCGTAAGAGAACCACGTCGTGTTCCGCTTGAAGCAGCACCTCATTTTGCCTATACACCTCGAACACAAACCGTTCGAAAGGGTTCAATCGTCGATTTGCACTGCAGGTATGCAACTGCATATTGAATTTCTACCATTATCCATATACTCGTGTATGCAATCACTCACTAACGAAGGCATCCCTCGTATAATGTGATATACCACGTCGATTCTTTAAAATTTTACTGCAATTACTGTAATCTTTATTCATTCACCTTGAACTTTGTTGTAGGCTTACTGTACTACAATTATTATAACTTTAATAATTCACTGTTTATATACTCACTTATATCATTTGCAAAGAAGCAGCGCATAGTGTGCAGAATTGCAGAAGTTGTAAAAGAATATCGCTTTCACTAAAGGCTACTAAGGTATGTCTTACCGTCCCAGAAGACACCAATAGAATGGTATAGTTTATGAAAAATCTACAGAAAAAAATCACCTGTCTCAGGTGTTCGTTTAAGTTTTTCGAATTTAGATGATCTCGGTGTAAGCTCTCGAAGACTTTGTTCTTCAGTAATGAAGCAGAAGAGGAGTGGAATGTAAAACAACAAGAGCTTTATTTTCCAGTTGCTTAGATCGGAAGTTTCAAAGTTTTAACTCAAAGTTTGAGATTTCCGAGTTTTTAGTAGTTACTATTCCTTGCTTCCAATATATCTACATGCTAGTTTTTTGAGTCTATCATTTCGAATCAATACTGCAGTGCACATGGACCACCAACTCCGGAAATCTTTTGGATGAAGGATGGTGAAATGTTAGCGCATGAGCGATCGGTTGGTGGACATTCAACGCTGCGTATTGACGCTAACGATAAATCCGTCGCCGGTACTTATGTTTGCATTGCACAGAATATCGTTGGTACGAGTCGTACACAAGCCAGAATTATCGTCGAAGAATCTGGCCTGCAAACATCTGATCAACGGGTGATAAATCTACGTTAACTGTTTATTGATGCATTTTGCATGCTTGTTAATATTGATATATGCAAGCTGAGTGAAATATGTTTGATTCTTTTCTCGGATGCCGATATACGAACGGCCCTGAGCACTACAGAACTAAATATGATATCGTTATTTTCTATTTAACGTCCATGTGAAGATTGGCTTCGTTTAGGTTTATTATTTTTCTTTATTTTGCAACTTTTTTTAAAATGTGTTTTCTTTCAAACACCCCTAACGACCATGCAACTGCAATTATTATCAACTTGAAAAACCTAAGTTACGCCTTGAGTAAACATCTCGTTTAGTATTCTATTTTAAAGCCTTTAAAATATTGTTGTAAAGGATTGGATGGAAGAATTTTATACTTCTGTATTATCATATATGTCAGCAAATTCATATTCAAAACTAAGAAGTGAATATCATGCGATGTGAATATCATGCACTACAAGGCTCCTTCATTATGCAGGCAAATGTTAATTGTATATATGTGATGAGGGCTTTGTTTTTTGTGATCTATGGAAGCACTTTATAAATGATTGAATCTGATCTGCATAGAAATTATTATCCTCCTAAACTATTGTTTCGTTTATATTTCGAAATTCGTTTTGATACGCTTATCAATGACTAGTTCCATTTTGATAGTCTTGAGGTCCAATTAAGAAACCGTTGCAAAGTAAAGAACCTCATTGCAATAACCAATTCAATTGCTTGTTTTTTTACCTTTTAAAAATGATATAAATCTCTTCAGTTATGTTCTATTGTGAAGTAATATTATTTATGATATTGTCCATTATGTTTTCAAATGTATCACTGAATGATCTTATAAGACAATAGTTGCCCTGACTGATCGTATTAGGCGGTAGTTGGCTTGAATGATTCTGTTAGGCGATAGTCACCTTCATAATAATGCATTTTGTAGACATCGACTCAACATATCGCCGTTTTGACATGTCTTGAGGATGGAATTCCACAAAGCGAATCGGTGACATGGACCATTCATGGAGAACCCGTCAACAATGACGATAATAAACTTCATATTATGAATAATCGATCGCTTGTCATCTTTGATGTCAACAATGTTTCGGTACATTTTCACTAGTAATGAATTTATTGGTCATGTATCCATCGTGTTGTCGAAGGTACACAAGCTGTGTGCTATTTAGAGGAAGCCCATGGCTGTATTGATGAATCTGCTTGCAGATTTCGATGCATTAGAAATTGATTTTCCTTCCTCCTCTTACTTTCTCTCTACCTTTCCCTCCTCCCTCCTCCGCCTCATGTTCACTCCCTTCATCTTTTCCTCCTCTTTCCCGACTTTTCTATATCATTGGAGCTGTTTAGACATGAAATTTTGGAAGGTAGTATGTAAAAAAGAAAGACAAAATACGATTGAATTTCCCACTCCTAAAGTAAGCATTTGTTGAAAAATGCCTGCAGAAATGATAAAAAGCAGTGAAATAAACTGCTAGGTAGTGATAATACGATATATCACGATCTCATTTTACTTTGCTGAGAAATCATAGAAAAAATTAAAAGTCTTTAAATAACTGATTATATAATACAACATTTTTATTGCAGCCGGTTGACCTTCACTCCTATCAATGCTATGTACGTAATCGTGTGCAATCATCCGATGTAGAATATATGGATGTAGTTGACGATCTACCAAAAGTGGTAGTACATCAAAACAAAATCTATACAAGACCCGGTGATGAAGTGATTGTCGATTGTCATCTACAAGGTAATCCACTCACCACTAAGGTACAGTGGACAAAGAACAACGTTCCATTGGTCATCGATGAAAGGGTCACTGTTCTTGTGAGTTTATTTGCATAGTTATTTGCAGTTTGACCAAAAATATATTTCTGCAAAAGACCGTAATAATCCCAAAAAACGCATATCCTGCCAGCCTTATTGGCTTCTTTTTCGATTGGTACCGTTGTTTCAAATGATCAATAAATATTCTTTCCTTTAATTATGTTTTGCCTACTTGATTATATGAGGCTTTCGTTTTTGATTATTCGACCATCAATGCATTTTTTTGCTTTTAACTAGTTTCGTTGAATTCCATTCCATTTCTTGTCTAATGTCTTGCATGTTCAATCTAATGCATCCTTTGCCTTGTGCAGAGCTTACTGAAATACTTTTATCGAATATTCACTATCGTTTTCTATACTCGAAGTATGCGTAGCAATCCCTCAACTATCATTTTGCAATTTCTAGAAGCCTAATTGGCAAATCACAATATAATTTATAGATTAAAATAATCTATGTGATTTTAACGGAACTTGCTAGGACTTAGTGATCGTATCAACAGCAAATCAACTGAAAACATCTCCGGAGATCTATTAAAAATTCGCTTTCTAATGGCTAAAGAGAGGGGAATGATTTATTCGTATTTGTAAGTGAAATTTTGAGGAGAAATATTTTTATTCCGATGAATTAGAACGAGCATGTTCCAATTAGATAGTAACCAGTCAGAATTGTTGACTGAAAAATTTTTTCGATCTCTGTAAAAATTTTCTTCCCGAAACAGTTTCCTACATCATTGAAGCGTCATGGTACATGAATTTTTTTTTTCTAGCCTAATAATTCGCTTCGTATCAAGAAACTTCGTCTATCGGATCGAGCTTCCTATAAATGTCGAGCTTCGAATAGTCACGGAAAATCATGGGATGGTCTCGATATTATAGTACAAGGTTCACCATATTATTTCTCTCAACTGTTTTTATGCACGTTATATTATCCTAATTCCCTAGCGCCGATCATTTCAACCGAAAATTATGTTCTACTTACGCGGGGCTGAGCTGTGCTTAGATTAGATATAAATGGGTGATTTTTTAGAAGTTTAGCAATTACTTTTAAGGGATTTCTATAGTGTTGTTTGTAGTTCTGTGGGATATGTCAATCAGCCTTCTCTGTCGTTATGAGATATGGAATATAACGTATGGCATTTATAGTACAGTCGGTTCAGCTGCATTTAATGACTGGTATGTCCATTAGGTTTTATTTCAAAATCAACCGACAGATTTGGTTTTCTGAATTCATGAACGGAGAGGTTTACTTGAAAAGTTCATTAAAATTTATTCGCATCAAAATTAAAGGGTTTTTTTTCTTCAGATGGACCTGGAGCTGTCGTTGGTTTCATCGATGGGGTCGTAAATAACGCGCCACTTACAAATCAAGCGCTTTATATGAATGTCACACCAGAAATTGACGACAATTCTTTGTTTATAAAAATCGATAATCTCGTTGAAAATTACGGTTCGTTTTATTTTTTGCATAATTTTTATTTTTTCTTCACATTGCTTCATTTTTATAACCATTTTCATATATTGCATCCAAGAATTTCGTAGTATAGTGAGCACATATTAAAGGTCTTTTATTCTAATGCATGGATATTGTTTTGTTGATTTTTTTCATTATTATTCACAAAGAAGTTAGAATTATTCATAAAGTAACTGCGAAATTGGTTGCCAAAAACTTCTTAGAAGTGCAAAATTGATCAGGCAAAAATGCACCTGGTTTAAAAAAATATTGTAGGAAAAGATAAAAATTGTCGGCAAATCTATGCTTTTTCAAAATCACCATGTGATCGATAGTCAATAATTTCTTTGAAGATCCGGTAACAAGTGCGATGATTGGATATATGTCAGCCGCGTGTCAGCAGCTTGCCTATGATCCTGGCCAACGAACCAAACATGTAAAAACGGGCAAATTTGAGCGAGTGACCGACTATCGCTTTGAGACAGGTGAAACAATGCAAGTGAAACAGCATGGACGTGGACTCGAAGGTTCCTACTTGCAAATGGATGTGCTCTTTGATGGCGATGTACCAAAATCACGACATCATGTAAGCAAATTGCATTAATGTAGCGCCACTGCAACAGTAATAGCACTAGATTGGTAAAGGAGAGCACCTGCTTGAAAGCCTGTGATAGAGGAATGTGCAGGAAAGACTCGAAAGCGCACAACTATCTGAGATGAGCAGAAGGTATCCGGAATGTGTAATTAAAAGGTTCCATGTGTTTGATTCAAGTTCGCGTATTCTTTGTTTCAAAAAAAAGTGGGGATGAGCGCCAGAGGAACTGGCAAGGTATATATCTTCGCAATACCGCCCCGTTAGGCTAACCGTTTTCGCCAGTTTTGAAAGTTTCCAACAAGTATATAATACATTACAAACTGTTTTTAAGTGATCAATTTTTAAGTACAAGTCTGCGAAAGATCAGCTTCGATTTGCTATCACCAGTTTGCACTTACCATTGTGATGCGGAAAAATCTTGAAGATTCGGTGAATGAATAGGCTCTAAAAGATTGGTATGAGCATGCTTAAATGGCCTTATTTCACTTGCTGTAATTTCTGTATGTGGACTACGTAACTCTGCAGAAGAGCTCTGCAACTAGTTGCAACAGTCAAACGATCCTCTGCTCTCATCATAGATTCCAACTAACAACGCAAAACCACCACATCGTCCTTCTGAGCATAGGAGGGGTTTGGATATGCGGTAGACCAAATGAAAGGTTATTGAGCAACGAGAGATGCATATGCAGAACACCTTGATGTTGCACTCGCTTTGCCACCTTTCTTGTTTACACATGGAAGTTGGTGACAAATCGGAAATAAACCTAAAGGCTTAAAAGAGCGTTCGAAACCAAAAAACGGAAACCAAATGAATCATTTAACCGAACAGCGTCGCACAGGTTAAGTGCATCTCCTAGGTATATTGGTCAGGTACATTCTTCTAAAAAGGGAGCGCATTGTCAGTATACAGTTGGTTATTCTCGGTTCGTTGATGGTTTTGGGGGAGAGTGAGACAGAATGCATTGCGCGATGGAGGAAGCGTTCGAAAAACCGATTAATATCGCTGCAACGACGATGCTCGAGTATGGAAAAATTTACCAAAACCGTTAAGCGGATTCCCTATCCAAGATCGTCTAGGATCGGCGATGCTCCGTCCGAGCTCCTTAGACACGTCGCAAGTTTTTGGAGTGGAGTCACAACATCAGTTGCTAATAGAAATGTGGGATGTGGAGCATATTTCTAACGAATGGAGATGATGCATAATTTGTTTGGTGCACAAGAAGGACTCAAGACTTCAATGGCCAAACTACAGAGGAATAGCGCCTCTTTATAAAAATAAAATCATCGAAAACGTAACACTTGGACGCTCACGACCGTATGGGGAGTTGGCAATAAGCGGAAAAAAATTTTTCTGTCTGAAAATTGATGTGAATTGTATTGCTCGGATGACCGGTAACTTTAGAAACAAAAAGAAATAAAAATATTTAACGAAATAAGAAATGAAACAGTTTATAAAACATAAAAACGACAAATTTGCTCTCGAATATCGAATATCGACCAATGTATGTTTGCATTCAGAATTCGATTTCATTGGATGATACTGAAGAAGAGATGGTTGAAGAGGCACCTGGATTAATTCGAGGCCATGGTCACTCTGCACTCCGACTTGGCAAACACACTCGTATTCCATTCCAGTAAGCTATTCCTTATAAAGCACTGCTATACGGTACTCGTAAAGGATATGAAAACATTTATCGGGCTATTAATCTCTAATTACTAATTATTAGTTCAATTCTCTAATTATACGTCATTAATTGGCGCCATCTTTGTTGGAAGAATCTCCTCAGACAACTCTCAAACATACTTGATGAAGTGGAAATTTGTATTCAGGAGGATAGTAGAATATGGATTTTTGCATTACGCTTATTAAACCAATCAACTAAACCAATATTCAAATTACCAATGAAGTACTGTGTCTTCTTCCTCTTCTCATTCGATGCCTGCTGTAGGTTTTTCTCAATTACAAGTTCTTTTTTCTTGCCGGAGCGATTATAAAATTTTTGAATATGACAGAACAAAAAATGCAAGTCTTGTGGCAACTTGAAGTCAATAGCATTTGTGAAAGGTGACCATTAAGCATGAAATTTGTGTTTAGACGACCATCTAATAACGTAGCGTTTAAGTGCCTCATTACCGTAAATTCCGTATTTTGCGAGTTGAATCTACGGAACCGACAACCGGAAGGACACAAAATACATAAGAGGGCACAGAATAACATCACGTGGTGCGCATTTTGCAGCTTTTTTGGCGATTTTTTTCTAGGATTCTGTATTCGAAGAAGTCTAATAAGCTGAGGGAATGAGAATGATGATTCGTGTTGGCTTTTTTCTTTCTGAGCCATTTTGCGAGTATTGCAATTCAACAGTTATATCAATATGAAAGCACATTTGCAGTTGGAATCACAGTATAAACTATGACGCATCAAAAGGAATGACAATTGGACCAGGGAAAACACTGAAAATGAGCATCAAATCAGAGCATCTAATTGGTGATCGAGGATATAAAATGGCTGCAAAAGCGAAACGGAAGTCAAAATGTCCACAAGGCTATGAAAAAGTGAATGGTTTCTGTGAAGGTTGGTGGAATTTTATCGTTTATAAGTTATTTGTATCCATAAATATCACTTGGAATAGCTTTGAAGAGCGCACTCCTATTACCACTAAATAATAATCCAAAAAGCAGTCATTGATTCGCTATTTTAGTTGTATTTTCTTTAAATAAAGACGCAGATATATTCCTACTATTGAGCCGCAGATCAGCGTTAAAACTTCTCAAAGGCAGTTTCTCCCTGCGGCACTTTATCTATTCTTCTGTTTGCAATGCGAATAAAAGAGGACTTAATGCATTTGTGCCGTTCTTACCAAGATGAAGCGGGCTTTATGCATATTACGTTGAATGCATTTTAATAGAATAATTTCTAAATCTATCATAAAACAGTCGGTTCTACTCTAACAATGACCCGAAACTTTACCGTACAAAGCGTAAAATTGGTACAAATGTTGGATTCATTCTCATTTAGCATTCAGTAATAACAAATTTCTTTGCATACTGCCCTACCACTTCAGAGAAAAATTTTTGCGATAGTTAACATTTGCGTTTTTGGTAATGCTGTGGATTAAAAGAACTTGTCGCCATTTGTGTCCTTTTCCGAAAGGATATTAAGTGATATCAAACTGGCCGGGAGGCGTTCCTGCAATTTATTTCCAAAATGGTGACAATAGAAAATACCCAATAAAAAAATTCCTTGTCATTCACAACCCAAATAATATTACGCATCGTATTTAAATCCTGCTGTTTGTTCATTTACCTAGCAACACTGTGGTCCATTTGAGCACAGGGTCATTCCGCACTTTTTTGACTGCAGTTTGCACAGATATTTTCTTCAGACATCGATGAATGTATGTTGGATTCGACGATTTGTGGTGAAGAAGCGACATGTACAAATAATGATGGTGGATTCAATTGTGAACGAGAATGTCCATCCGGATTCAAGGTGAAATGGGATGGAACATGTATGGATGTGGATGAATGCACACTTGGTACACATAATTGCACTCCTGGAACACAATGCACCAATACCAAAGGTTGCTTACAGTTGTACGTACATAGTCCGTGGAAGTTATTGTTGCTGTTGGCCAATATTTGTGATGAAGAAATTGAAGAAATTGACTTCATTTAGATTAAATGGAACTAATTTCTTCCGATACAACAGGATGACCAATACGTTTAGCTATCTAGACAACTTTTGAAAATATATTAGATGATGAGTAGCTTAGCAGACATTTAAAACCAGTTAATCGATTTCATTGCATGAAGAATACAACTCACCGAATTCGAGTACAATAGAATTTTAACGATTTCAATACAATTGTGAATCAATGCTACACCTTTTAGACCGCACAAAATTTGATTGTTTATAAATAGTGGTGAATATAATGCTCTCAGGTTATAAAGGGTAAATAAAAGAGCTTCTCGTCTTACGGTGAATCAATTTAAGCATAAAAATATTTTTAGGAGGATTTAAATGCGAAACAGAATGTGTGGATGGATATTTTATGAATAAAAATGGTGAATGTGAAGGTAAATTTTATCTCCTTATCCTCTTCTTTTTATATGCTCATTTTATTCCAGTCGTGATAAATGAAAATATGGGAGCTATTTTGCTTGAAGATATTCGTTAATAGTTAGAGTGAACTTTGTAATAATCAGAAAGGTATTTGTAGTGATCACAATGAGTATTCTGGAGGTATTTTGCTTTTTAACAGTGACTGAAAAACACTCAGAGCTAAATTTCTATGACTCATTGTGAACTATAATGAACCAGTGAGAGATTTTATATGCAAATTTCAGCTGATCAAAGATCATGAAGTGATGAGTTGTTTCTATCGTTTCAGATGTTGATGAATGCGTTTCATCGCCGTGCGAAGAACCGTTAATTTGTCACAATCAAATGGGCTCTTATGTTTGTCTTTGCCCATCGGGTTTTCCAATTGGTGATGATGAACGCTGTCAAGGTATATGATGCTGTACATTACAGCAAGTAGCTGCGTATTTATTACTGAATGGTTTTGACTTTCAACTTAATTGCAATGCCTATTTATTACGTTCATTGATTTTACTATTGAAGTGAATTGATTTCAATACCAAATCTAATTGATTTATATAATATATATCAATTTATGTTGATTTTATTCATTCTGAAAACTATGAAATTAGACACGATAAATGTTTGATGAAGTTCGTCAATTGAACACATATTTTGGTAAATCTTTGCGATTTAATACACTTTATAAATGTTCACATTATCATCGCTCATTAGTGACGTTGCTGTGAAAAGAAATACAGAAAAATTAACCTGGAGAGGTAAGTCATGATCTATTAGGTGGTTCAAAGCATTGTCAACCTTAAATAAAAGCAAAACCTTCACGACAGTGTTGCAGTAAAATGTTTGATGATGAATTCGTCGTTAAACTTATGAGAACAGCATTCTAAAAAATTGCCAATTTTTGTTACATTTCGTCGAGTATTTCATGGAACGTTTAAGCGATAGGTTTTAAATACTCTCAAGTATATCGAGCAAAATACTTTCAGGTATACCTACCGAAGGTGATCCAAAACCAAAGATTTTACGATTTGATGAAGAAGAACGTAGCTGTCCAGCCGGATATACATGGAATGGACGTATCTGTGAAGGTTTATTTTCACTTAGCTATGAGACAATACTTTTGGTATAATGCTTACTAATTTTTGTTTTAATAAAATACAAACGCATTCAATTTATCTAATAATAATCAAAAGTAATTTTCGTCAGCCATTTACTAGAAGCAGATTATAAGAGAACTATTGCCATATTATAGAGAGAATTTACTATAATATTTCAAACGGGATACCGTCCTCTTTCGATTGTTGCTTTCTTCTCTATCGAATATATTTTTCAGCTTCAGAAAATCACAAATTTTCATGGTTTCACGCATACAAACAAGCTTTCCTTTCAAGTTTAACTCTCAGATCAGTAAGGAAATCGTGGAAGAGCACTGGAAAAACAACGATATATCTCGGAATATATGTTTCTTTACTTTTTTCTCACATGTATTAACTTTCGGAAATCATTTACTTATGCGAAAATCATTTCGATAATAAGTTGCCTTTGAGAAACATAACTACCGTATGATCGGAGCTATATAGATGGGAATATGGTAATGTGGTTTCGTTTTTTGGAGGGGGTGGCTTATACGAGACGACTGCCATACTAGCAAGACACTTATGGAAGGGAATGTGCGCGCACTCCACACGGAAAACTTTAACGATTACACGTAACACCTCCCCACAGAGAAATTCAGGCCATCTCTTCCATACTTCACTTTCATTTCTCTTGGGTTGTTCGTCTTCTTAGCTTCCCAAATCCAAGCCTAAATCTTATCTCACAAAACGAACCTAATACTCTAGTTGCATTTTTACCAATATCTGCATATATCGCTTAAATGAATAAGTATTACTCCAATAAGGAAGCGAGATACGTACTTATTTATCACATCAGGCAAGATGGGAAAGAGATCATAAAACTAATATAATGCAGCACTTAGACAAAACGTTGTGAGCAATTTTATGACAGTGGATATGTTCATTTGATTTGAAATGGTTGCACCGGAGAAACGAATGAAATTTCTTTGCAGAATAGTAAATAATCGACTTCAAGTACTAAATAAGGTACTTGCCAGACCACCACAAATTTTTTTGGCCACTTCAATTTAAGCTGTTCTTCAGTTTCTTCTTCTGTGTTCATCTTCAATTTTATTTGAACGAAAACAAATTTGCATGCAGAGATTATTATAGAAGCTTTTAAGTTTATTATCGATTGCAGATGTGGATGAATGCGCATTCGAATCGCCATGTCAGTTCGAATGTCGCAATACACCTGGCGGATATCAATGTGAATGCCCGGACGGTTATGAATTGGAAGATGGTGATTGCATAGGTCAGCCATTTCATTATCTCTTTGAAGTTTACGCATTTCCAAACTTCTTGAAGGAGCAAAAGGGAGGAGAGGGGAGGATAGGGTTGCGTTTTCTGGCTATTCACGTGATAGACTAACATTAGAGATAAGCTTAATTTTCGTCGATCTAATAATCTATCTTCAGCAACGAGTGAAAATGTGCTATTTATTTCATTACAACATACTTGAATTAAATTGTTATCCAATATAAGGCTGATGGACACAAATAGCGCTGTGGAAATCTAGCGCTAACTTCCTGAGGCTCAGAAAACAGAACGTACTTGTTAATTATCTCAATCTCAAAATTCGATGTTTAAATCCATGCAGTTCTTTGCACAGTATTTTACTGAAAACAATACAGAATGTTTAACAACTTTATTGAATTTTTGAAGTTCTTAAAATGAATGAACCAAATACCGAAAAATATCTCATTTTTCATCCAGATCGATCATAGAATACAATTCGTTCGATGTAAAACAGCAGAAGTTGCTTGAGATTATTGGATCAGTTTGGAAAATATTATAAGAGGCCAACCTATGTTGTAATTATGCTCGTAAATTTTTCTCACTCGAACTTTAGCTATCGAATTAAAAACAACTAATAATCAGACATATGTGTGGGCATTGATTGCTCCGCGCTTTGCAAGTGGAAATTCGCAAAAACGCGCAAAAATAGAGTTGGGATCCTGCAAAATGCGCCAGCTTTATATTAGGTTTAGTTGTTCAATTCCGATCATTCCACTAAAATTATTGATGTTTTATAACAGATTTTAGTTCAGTATATTTTCCTATTTATTGACATATAAGTTGTGTGGATTACCTAAGAATTGTGAGGTATAGAAATCAAGCTAACTTTCCGTCTACTGGTTTATTTATTTGTGAAGAATTTTTTTCATAGCAAATAAATATTTTTAATATCAAGAGATATTGTTGAGATATCGATGAATGCGCTGATGAGCCATGTACCGATGACGAGCTTTGTTTCAATAAGTTGGGCAGTTTCGATTGTATTGCTAATCCATGCCCAACAGGATATCATCTCGATATCACGTGAGTTTATCCATATTTTTTATCTGTTTAATGACATTGCTAAAATGTCTCTATTTTCTCGTAGTAGTTTCCAATGTGGATATTTTCTGTTATTATTCTTTTTCATTTACTGCATGCAAAAAATTTAATTCATACAATTTTCTCTTTCCAAATTAATTAGGCAGCAACAGTTTAATAAAGAAAAAATACTATTTTTCTAATTTTGAGAAAAAGTTTTCATGTCTTTCAATACACTGAGTTACAAGTGTCTGAAATAGTTGACTAGCAAAGCAGCTAATGGTTGAGTGCCTGGCGTGAACTTTCAGCCAGCTTAAAAAAAATTTTTGAGTATTTGTTTAAATTATCCTACCTATCACTGCCGAAGAAAATAGAAAAATAGGAAAGCGCGCCAGTGTGGTTGGCAAATATGCATAAATCGTTGTTGACAATTATAGAAAAAATTAAGTTGCGAACTTAATTTTTTCCTTCACTCATATAGATGAAGTTGCAAATGAGAGGTCAGCCTTGAGCACAGATTATAGCCATCAAATTGCCTTTTGCAGCTTTTCTGGTCTTTCAGCTGAAATTGCCGACCACACACAGACAGATAGGCAAATATGATATCGTTCCAATGCATTTTTGCGAAATTTTTCAGAAAATCACAATATATACTTTGTTGTTCACCAGTCTAACTTCTGGAAATTGCAACGGCGCATCTTGTGCAGAATGCATGTGAGGTGTTTTTGATCAATGTTGCTAATTCAATGATATTTTATAAACAAGAGCTATGCTATATTTCATCAATTCTGAATATTTTTCAATCATAAAAATTCATTCTCAGGCCATTCTCCAGATTATCCAAAATTTTACCTCAGTGTACAATAAGTCATTTAAATGACGTATCATCAAGGGCATTCCAGAGAGGCAAAATATATACAACAACACTTCAAACATATATTAATAAAGATGAGAGTGCTCTTAATTAAGCATAAATTTGTAGCGTTTTATTTGATGGAATTATTTTTTGCAGTCAGTGCATAGCAAATTGCGTGAATTGTTCATTAGCACCGATCCATATTCATATGCTATCAATACCATCGGATGTGAAACCAGGCACCTCTCTATTACGTTTAACTGCCTATGATGGACAATCAAGAGTTTTGCATCGAACACGATTTCATCTAAAATCATCATCGAAATTTTCTCGTCGTGCACCATTCGCTCTCAAGGTTTATAATTTGAAAATATTCTTATTTGAAAATATTAGTTGTTTTTTTTGTTTTTTTTTTATTTAGAGCAAAATTATCGATGATTATCTTCAGTAGACTCTAAATTTTTAGCTAGTAACTAAGAAATTTCGTAAAGTAATGAAATATTTTCTTGAAGATTGCCAAGCAACTTTTTGAATAACATTTCTTTAGTCAATTATGAATTTTATGTTTTTGGTTATAAGTTGATTTTCAGGAATTTATCTTTATAGTTGTTGATGCAATATGAGGTTGAAATATACACATAAATGTTGATCAGTATTTTACTTTAAAGTCCATTATTATTCGCATAAGATGTATATACCTGTTTTTGCAGCATTCGCTCTCCTCTCTCCTTATCTAATAGCCTAAATTTGTTCAAACATTTCACCTCATTTATTTCTATATTTTGATTTTGACATTTAAAATTCATTGGTCGACTTACTATTTCGGTCACGTTTTTACTTATACTCGTATCTTTTTCATAACCTCACAGTTTACGTCTTCCAGACAGCTGCTATTCCTGCCAGCCAGCCAGCTGCAGTTGATACATGAACATTGTATTTCAATTCACTTATAAACTCCGCATTTGCATTCATTATTACAATTCATAAATGAAGAAAACTTACAGTTTTTCCACACTTGTAATCCATCATTTCAACGTCGTTCATATTTTTAAGGCAAATTCCAGGATGAAACTAATTATTACAAAAATACGTGAAGTACATCCATAGAAAAAACCGATTGTAATTAATCTAAGTTCCATTTGGTGGATCATCATCGATTAAATGCGTTTCAAAGTATATCAACTCAATTCGGCATAATTCCCTTTATGTTGAATCCTTCTTGCAGAATGAAGATGGTCGTGCAATATTGCAAAATATGAAAGGATTACTACCGAATTCGAACCATCGACTCACAATACGAAGCATTTCAAAATCACCATTCACTAATATGAAATATCATAGTGACTTCATTGTGTTCATATCGGTTTCTGATCATCCTTTCTAGATCGTCTATTTGCTGATTGTCGTTGGACGTTTTCTTGATGTGTAAATTTGAGGATGGCTGCCATTTCAAAACAAAAATCACTAATTATAAGAATTGTCTTTGAGTTTTATTATCAAATATAACACAATATCTGTTACAAAAGTCGACATAGCAGAATATTTGTTATAAATGTTGACATAACATAGAATGTCTGTTATAATTGCTTTATGGTATATAAAAAAATGCAGATCGCTTATAAACGGTTTCTTCGTTCTGTTTGAGATTGTTTGGGGGATTTTCCGCGTTTATAGGCATCATTTGTTTTTCTCATTTTCTTCGGTAAGCATAAAAAAGTTGGCGGTTCTCTCTAGCCTTCTAATTTATCATTTACGCTATTTGATTAATTTTGTTAACGTTAATGAGCCTGGCAGTTTTTATGGCTAACAATATTTTTATGTTCGAATAGACTGGACATTATGATATGGGCTCACTTTTAAGCTGAGACCAAAAGAAGGTGCTTTTAGCTGTTTTTTAATTGCTTGGTAAATTGTTTTGTGGTAGCAAATACCGGACTTACCTCAAGACAAAGACCACTAATCCAAACTAGATAGCCTATTAAGGGGAAGTGATTCTCGCTGGCTAAACAGGGGCCGGATGCCCTCGATTGATCACATTTAACGATACGGTAATTTCTGTGAGATATGGTAATTGCGGACGCGGTTGCGGTACCTTCGAATGTATACCACTTATATCGGTCGATATGGTTATGTTCGTTAAGGTGCCAAACGTTCCATTCTCGTTGATGTTTATGAGAAAATTTTGATGAAAGAAATGTATTTTTTCTCTGTCAAGCATTGTTGTGTGCGTTTTTATCGTCGTTCCAATAAAACATTTCTAATCTTTGAGGCTACCATATTCGCATGGTCACATCAGTCATTGTGCTGCTTTAGTTGTCCAGAAAGCTGACCATTTAAGCGTCGGTCATTTCCAAGCTGACCAATTGAGTTTTGGCCACTTCACCTTTTCCGTTACCAACTTTTCGTGTTGCTCCGCGTGAAGGGTGCCACGACATTTGCGCGGCTTAGGATGCACAAGTGATAGATAATTGAAGATAATAATTTTGCCCATGTACATAACTGGAAAAAAGAAGGTAGCCGATCCGCCCAAACACTCCTTCCTTCTACATCCTCTTGACTTGTTTGTTGACATGTTTGTGACTTGTTTGTTTTGCTGGAGCTTGATTGGTTCATTTATTTCTTCGCTTCCTTGCTTCTATAGATTACTGATGACAGATGGAGCCACAAATTCTTATCGATAGATGCAAAGGAGTACTTCTCATTATACAATTTCCTTGAAAGTGGATGGATCAGAAAATGTTTATTCACTGCCCAATATGCAAGATAACCACTCATACAGGTCAGGATAATGTGAAAATACCGAAGTTGATCAGTGCCACACACATCTAAGCTTTCAATGAGACATGCAGAGGAATTGAACACTTTTGAAACGAAATACTTTTTTGAAGAAATTTCGTCACCTCATATTCTCATTTTTCTCCGTATCCTCTTTCGTTTCCATCTACGATTCTAAAAACCTGTAATGGGTGATGAGTAAAATGTAGATCAACTGCTTTTGGGTAGAGCAGAGAAGTGACGATCATGCAATAGAGCAAACTCTCTAAAAATGTATTAAGGTGAGGGTTGATGCCTATAGAAGGATGTGTTTTGATTATAGAACAACAATGTGCTTATAGCTTTTCACGTGAGATTTCATCCTTGCTAGGATCAGTTCGGATGTAGTGGTGGGTAGTCCGAACGAGCAAGCAATCAACTCCCAGACTCCACGTCGGAGTCCACTCACCGCAACAAACCGTAAAGTTGCCCACCATTGGTCACAGAACCCACGGCGCTCAGTGCAGCATACGTATATGTATTATACGCAATATTAGGAGGAAGTGGGAAGCCTCTGAGGACCCCTGAAAACCGGTAAAAAAAGTTGGGCATCGTTGAAAGCACAACAACATGTCAACACAGCAAATGCATAACATACTGCAATAGAAATTTCCAACATTAAACAACACAAGTAATCACTTCAATTAAAGAAGATAAGCCCTCAGACAACACGCTCACCCAGCGATCATAAACAAATGATAAGCAATCTAAGATGCGCAATAACGACCACACAGACAGAGAATAGACATTACCTTTCACGATACACGGATATGTGCATAGGTAAAGTAATGCGATCTCAGAGTGTGACGTTAAGCGCTCAAGGATCGGCGATTCGCATATGACATTTATCTGCGATGATATTTCGACGTCGTACGCGTGTTCCAGCATTACAAAACGCATGCTTTCTCTGTAGATATAAATGAATGAAGGTGTGAGATGAACTTGAATAATGGTGGCATAGTTGTGCACAATATCGATGGCAGTTCACGTGAAAATTGACAGTTCAAAGTGAAATATTTTTAGAGATGCCAACGAAACATGTGAAAACCGCATTTCGAAAGAGGCGAATATCTCGCTGGCAACAAACTGCTGAAATACTGAAGAGATCTTAGCTTATGCTTTCAAGAAGACTGTGTTTATAGATAGCCGAAGTTAGTTAATTCATTGCAAAATATCATCGCCGTTCGAATATATATCATTCGTTATGTTAACACTCGAAATTAGCAACAATCGTAATATGAAATTCCAGAAATTTAAAAATAATCATCTTTTAGAAAAACAATTCTTAAAAAAAACATTAATACAACATAGCAAATTACCATAAATGAAGAGTTCTTAAATTTGAGCACTCCTACGGTCAACAACAATCCCAATTCATCTGATACTGCAACAACATCACAACAAACTTACAGACGAACGGGTGGGGGGGGGGGGGGGA